>JACCPG010008230.1:0-29771 GCA_016069955.1 Drepana arcuata | reverse complement strand
CTCGGAAAAACACGACTCGTTTTAACTCGACTCAATGCAAATGAGTCAATGGTAATCTTTGCCTGTTTAAAAACTGCGTCGTAAATCAATTTTCGCAGATTCTAAGCCCGGTCTTGGTAAATAAACCAGTGCTCTGAATTGTGATGTTGTCTGTACGCAAAGATATTTTTGGGCGATCTTATCTAGCATCGGAATAACGTCTTTTTGGTTCCAAAACTCTGATTCTCCCTAACGAGAGAACTCTTAAAGCCTCATTCTGAAACTTAAATTCGAGTCGGTTAATCGAGTTGACACACATCCCCACTTCACCAACCGTGGGAAATTCCGTGAGGCCTCAATGCAATGTCTACGCGGCTGAGTGTACCATCTTTAATGATGCTGCGGCGTCCGACCCATTGCAACTACTTAATTGGTGTTTAGATTATATTGACAGAGTCGTTTGGTATATGTGGTTTGACTATGGCCACGTTGTCTACGGGTTGGATTTGCACTGTACCCAACGAGTTGTTCGGTCGTTTTGCTTACGTTACCACACTGGGCGTCGGGCGGAGGCGTCAGCTAGGATTATCTGAAGATAAGCCGTAGAATGCAAGACGTGGTTTCGGTCAAATTACGAATTAAGACATTAAAACTATCTCCCATCGTTCTCATTCCCCGAATGCAGGAAAAGGATGGAGGGTTATTGGAATTGGGTGGTGTCTCCGACCGACCGCTAAGTTGGTGCATGTTTACAGAGACAGAGTCTCTACGGTTTTAGAATAATATTTGGCTCGCAGTGGTTTTGATTGTGGCGTGTGTTAACTTTTGGTTATGATTTGGAGATGTGTTTTGTTTAGCGCTGCGGGTCTGTTGTGGATACACGTTTTTTTGTTATCGCTTCTACTTGAAGTTGGACGTTGTTTTGTAGTGATGTGTGGTCGGTGTGAGCGATTCGGATCGGTGGGCGTAGGGCTCCGTGCGCCCCTAGAGGAGGCTCGGTCCCTCTGGTGGTTGGCTGGCGGGGTGCATTGGGGAAACTACGCCGCTTTTTTTCTAGTAGGTAATTTTGTCGTTCGACATATCACACGGCGCGGGGGGCATTGAGTTCTCACCGTGTTTTTTGAATGTGTGACAAAATGTCGTTTTCATATTTTTTGTATAACCACCCCCACCCCCCCTCGTTCCCTCTCTGCCCTCCCTCCCCCATTTGTTGTCGCGTGAGTTTTTTCGCACCTTTGTCACTTGCATGTAAATAGTTGAATTGTAAGTAAATATCCGCTAGGTTTTTTACTACTTGCCGGAGGCGGCCGAGTTGGATCTTTTCGTGTCGGCGCCCGACGCGGGCGGGCGCCGGCTGCACGGGGATTGCCCGTGCTAGGAACTTAGCGAAATTATTACATAACTTAATGATATATATGTATACATATATATATATTTATATATATATAAATAGCGAAATGTAGCGCAATACCTAACTTAGTTGAGTATGGAAGCATTGATAGCCAGTTGGAGTACTTGCTAGACAATTGTTTGGTGTGAGTCGCACACGTCTTTTCCGGTTGCTATCACGTTTTAACCTTTTTTTTTACATGAAGCGGCCCTCGCTCGGGTCGCGTTGGATTACCTTACATAAGGTTTTGTTGTTGCCGATTTTAATACGATTCTATTGTAGATGTACATACATAGGGCCTGAAAACATTGAGTCAAAATTTATATACGTTTGAGAAACTATTCAAGGACATGTGTATGGTGGTGCCATCTTGCGCGTTACACCTCTGCCTACCCCGGAGACGCTTGCAGCATGGCCTTAAGATGTATATATGTCTATGATAGACGCGTATAGTGAAGTGCAATTTGTCTAGTAGATGTTTCGTGTCTGGAAGTTATGGTTTGCGTAATGTACCTTACACACGTGGGCTGATTAGCTAGCGAAATTAGCGGACTGCGGTGCCCTGTTGCACTTTAAATTTATTTGAAATAAGATTTATATATATTTTTATAAAACCCGTTGTTTCTGTAATTGTTAATAGAGTTTTGTTGACTAATGTGAGCTGGCGTCGATGTGAATACGCCTTGGAAGCGGACTCTTTAAGGCCCGGTCCTTTAACTAGGCTCGTGTGGAGTATATTCGACACGTGTTAAGGCCTAAATACACTAGGTGCATACGCCTTAACGGTCCCTTAAACTCAGCAAGGTCCAGTCCTTTATCTAGGCTCGTGTCGGGGGCTATATCCAACACGTATGGGCTATTAAGGCGAGGGATACACTTGGCGGGTATCATTCCCGAACGCACTGCCATGATCCCCGCCAAGTGCAAAGTAGGCTTCGAAGGCGTTTTCACGTTGTATAATGTACTTTGGAAGATGTCGCTGCGGCTTGGGCCATTAGCGGATTATTATTTGACTCGTGTCACTGGTGCCCCAGCGGTCGCCTTGCTGGAGACCGGCTGGGCGCCGGACACCGAGCGAGACTATTTTGTTAGACTTAGCGACAGTTTAGTGAGAAGTTGTATTACACTTATGTATAAGGTTATTGATTTAAGGTTTTTATTTAGAAATAAGCACATTCACAGTGCGCTGTCGCGTTGGCGCGATGCTTTGTCGGGTGGCTGTGTTAGACAGGCTTTAGACGCGTGCAATAGATTCTGGAATAAAACAGAGCGAGTAATCTCTATGCAAAATTTCAATTCAATTCCGTTCAGTTCTTTGCGTGAATGAGTAATGACATTCACAGAAACTTCACGTTAATCATACATGTCATCCCTGCGGGTATATGCAGAGAGAGTATGGGATGGCTTTAGTCTCTATGCCCAATTCATATGTATTTGATGGGAACTGCATTAACATACGTTGCGTAGCTTAACAGTACAGAGGACGTAAATTAATTAATTCGTTCGTTCATTCATTCATTCGTTGATATGGGTCACAAGAGGTAATGTGTACAACTATTTGACGTAAAATATTTGAGTGACGTTTTGTCTATGGGGCCGTTCAAATATTACGTAGGCAGATTTATTACAATTATTTACCCTCCCATCCCCCTTGTCAGCTAAAGTAAGCAAAGCTCTTACCCCCTCCCTCCATGCTTACGTAAACATTTATAGTTTTTTTTTTATATTATTTTAAAATTTTTGTGGGTTGCCATTCGTGTAAAAAAGTAAATAACTACCGATGTCGGTAATCATCTAGCCTCCCCTAACCCCCATGTCATCTAAAATAAGCAAACAGAGCCCAGCCCCCCCCCCCCCCTCCTAGGTGCTTACGTAATACTTGAACGGCCCATGACGTATTTTTTTGTTACAAACACGACATAGACAAAATGTCACTCAAACGCTTGGTTATTTTTTGCATCGAAATGGGACTATTTGACGTTTCGCCCCGACGTGACAGCGTACGCGGGCCCAAGCCGCAGCCCCACTAGGTCTAGTTTTAACTTTGGACACTAGATGTCGCCAGTTGTTTCAGCTTTCAACTATAGGACTCTTCTGGTGTTATTTTAGACTATTGTGAAGATATTAAAATGAATTTGAAAACTTTTATTCTGTGTTTACTTCTGTAGTTTGGGTTATTGTAGAGCAGTTTGTGGTTTGAGTGGTGTGTGTGGTCGTTGCGAGTTGAGTATTAGTTGGTTTGTTTATGGTTTTTTTGTACACATCACATTTTTTTAGTTTATGCTACAGTTTCTCCGAAGCACTGACCAAAGACTACCAAAAAGACAAGGGCTACGACCGTGGCTTGTGATTCCTATTTTAGAGCGCCGGAGTGATTTTTTTGTAGAATACGGTTTGTTTAAATCTATTCCAGAAACGTTTTGTTAGCGTCATTTGTTAATCTGTCAGATTTTCACTAAAGAGTATTAATTCGATCTAGTTGTAATAGAATAATTGACTTTTTTTATTATGTATTTATTTTGGCACATCCGCTTTGATTCCTATGAGGTTTTTTTTTACCTGATTTTTTGATGTTTTTACTGTTTTTGTAGTTTATTTGTTAGTTTAATTTTTTCAGTATTTTTTTTTGTTAATATTTTTACAACTTAGTTATAAGCGTGCAGCCAATATCATGTATTTTTCTTATTTAAACTCATTGGCCGAAACACATAGATAAAGTTGAATAGAAAAATGTACGTTGTTCTAATGTTTCAGATAAAAGCGAATAGTAGGTTTTAAATCGAAGCTTTACTGGTATAACAATTTATATATTTTTCTTTTCTAAATTGTATGTACAGTCGGGATAAGAAAAGGTTTGTCACCGTAAAGTTGCCATTTTGTTTTACCAAGCAATTATCAGTAATACCAACATTACATTACCAAAGATAACGAATTGACGTTTGCAGTTATTAAGTTATTATTGATCGCAACAAATACAACGGAAAATATATGACACTGACACACACTGAGGTTATCCTCACAATTATCACAGTTATCCTCACCAAACTTGTTCTATTTTATAATAGAACAAGTTTGGTGCGAGCTTCGTAATGACTAGGGCATTGGAAGGGTTTTTGATATGGAACTATATTTTAGGGCACAGATTATACTATATTGACCCGTGTTGTCATATAGAGTAAGTATAATTTCATATGCAGATCCCTGCTCTGTGGCTTAGTTTCAAAATCAAAATGTTTTTATTTCACATGGGCCCAAGTGGGCACTTATACAACGTCGAAAAGGTGCACGGTTCGGGTTGGTCGCTTCCATGGAGAAGAACGACAAGAAACTCCATGGTTACTCTTTTCAAATCATCAGGTATACAATAACAATTTAAAAAGTTTCAGAAGGTAAATACGACTTATGTAATTAATTTGAAAACTGACGATGGTTTTTCTGCCCCGACTGTTCATACTATTATGTTTTTATATTTATATATATATAACGTTAATACCACGTTAGATTTGACTTTAGTAGGATAAATACGTTTTTATTATTAAGGGTGTTTTTTTTAGTTTTTTTAATAGTATTATTATTATATACTTAGAGTTAAAGTGACTTGCAGGGATCGTTGTTTTCGTAAATATTTTTCTATGTACTTTCAAAATTGTAAAACTAAATTGAATTCCTAAATATGTGTAGTGATTTTATTAATATGTTGTGCAATATATATATATATACAAGTATACATAGTTATATTTATTTGTAAATGTTGTGTCCCTGCGAGTTACAAGTAGATATTGTTTAAAAACTGAAAAAACTTGAATTTTTATATGAATTTTATTATAACTATACGGTATTTTACTAAATAATTAGTCCATTATTAAATCTTTGAATTGATTGTTTTATTTTGTGTCCTCACCTAGTCGTAAAGTAATAAAAAGTAAGACTCCAACACATATATACATCTCACACAAAGCCAACTGACCCTAAACTAGGCAGAGCCTGTACTATAGGCATCGGCGACTGATATACACACTTATATAGATGTTAATATACAATAATATTGTGGACATCTCACACAAAGCCAACTGACCCTAAACTAGGCAGAGCCTGTACCACCAAAGTAATAATACACAGATAGATATTGTTCAAGATTTATTTTGTATAAATTAAATTACAGTTTTCAGTTTTACAATTTGCTGTGCTCCTGTACTTTATAAATACAGATAATACTTATGAAAATACTGTACAAACATTTAACCAACCATTCTTAGAACATTAGTGTAGACATTGTTAGCAAAAAAAATATTTTATTATAAAAATTTAAAGCTATGTTAGGGAGAACCTACCTATCTTAAAAATCTGAAAAACTAGGTTGCCGGGCTTTAAAGTAAGTAACGATAGTGCCATCCACGAAGACGCGCCCCCCCAATGTCTAGTCGAGGGGGTCACGGCATGCGGGCAGTATGACCCGAGTGTATTAATTGTAGTGTGCGAGTGCACTCATAGGTGGTAATCTGTGTGTACCGACAATACTCACACATTAGTGGAAGGTTGCACACTTACACTGTAAACTGTAGGGGAGAATTAGATTGATTAATGTTGCTGAAACACCGATTATGGATTGAAGCTTGAATACATTCATGACTACCTGGTGCTAAGCATGGGTAGCTAAAGAGGGCATAATGAATCTACTGTAAATAATAGTAGTTACCTAGACATGTCTCCACCATACAAAAGGTTGCACATCGCACTACTGGGTAGCAGATTCATGCTGCTCAAACCTGTAGGTTTATCCCCTAATATCCTACATGGCACCCCAGGCTTGTGGAGTGGTGCAGTGGATGAACTAGATACATTCACGATTAGCAGTCTGTCCCGGCTTCTCACAGGTGGACATAAGATTTTATTTATAAAAGAAAATATAGCCTTTGTCTCTCAGGGTGAATATAGCTTTCCAATGGTGAATGAATTTTTCAAATCGGTCCAGAAGTTTCAGAACCTATTCAATACAAACATACTTACATACAAATCTTTCCTCTTTATAATATTAGTATAGATAAATAGCTTGGAAATATTCGACACAAATTGACCTAATCCCAAACTAAACAAAGCTATGGGAACTAAAATATAATATGTACATAAGTATGCAGATAAATGTAGATATAAACACATAAGACATCTTGGACTAAGGTGCAAAATACTCATGTTCATCACACAAATATTTGCAGGAATCATACATACATACATATCATCACGCCAAGTCCCTAACGGGGTAGGCAGAGAGTATAGAGCGCCAGTTCTCTCTAGACTTACATACCACATTAATCAGTCTCTTCATACATGCTCGTCAGTTTCGAGTACTCTTAACATTCCCATCCTTGAGCGTCCAATCGATTTGATTCAGGTAGTTGGAACGTGGCCTTCTTCTGCCTCTTGCACACACTTTTGCTTTGTATATCTGTTTCGTCAATCTTTCTTCACTCATCCCTTCTGTGTCTAAACCAACGTGCAGGAATCAAACCTGCAATTTCAAGCTTTAGAGCAGCGATCTCTCACCACAACATCAGTCATCTCAAGATTATATACACAAATACAATGAAGATTAAAGGCCAAACATTAAGTTTCCTGAACAGTGTCTGAGAAGTACAGTGATTTATCAGAACGAGAGGTTTTATGGTGAAGGAAAACATCCAGAGAAAACATATCTTTGAAAAGACAGTAATACTCATTTGACACTCAGATGTACATGTACGAGGCTATTAGTTCCCTGTAGCCTTAAACCTTAGTGAAAAATTTAAATGATCATGCCAAGTCCCTGAATATGGGCAGAGAAACAAGGCTTTTAGTTCCCTGTAGTTTAGACCTCAGTGAAAAGTGTGTGCTGATACTTTTGCCTACCAATTCTTTGGGGGAAATGAAGAACTAATGTCAATATACTAGCCCTGGCAACCCTTAAATTATACTTAAAATTACAATCATAACCTCTTATGCACTCTATTGAGGTGAATATTCAGCGATTCTTTAGCTTTGAACTTGAGCAAGCATTGGTCACACTCAAACATAATATTCTTAAATGTATGTTTATTCTTCACATGTTTTGCGAGTCCATCCTTATTTGTGAATCTTTTCTGGCATTGAAAGCATGAATTCTCGATCAATAATTGTTTTAATTTCAAATGCCTTCGCAAGCAGTATCTCGACTTGAACGTGATCGCACAGCTCTCACATCTGGACTTGCTTTTAACTTGGTGGTGGGTTTGGCAGTGAAAATCTAAATTGGACTTTTTTGCAAAGACAATTTCACACTCATTGCACTGAAATACGGCCTCTTTCTGCTGTACTTCGTGGTTGGTGGTCATGTGGCGGAAGAAATGGCTATTCTGCGTGAATTTGAGGCGGCAATACTGACACGAGTAGATGTAGTGACGATCTTCGAAGTTCGTTGGCGGTTCCTCAACTTTCTTCAGTCGACGGGTAATCTTGATCCTAGGACCGCTTCGTATAGGTTTCTTATTCATAATTGGACGATTTATAGCTTATTAATACGTCACAGTTTCACACTTTCATTATTTTTCAGTAGGATTGTTCAAGTAGGTACTATTTCTGGCACAACACGTACGCAATTTCTTACAACTTGTAATGTATAGTTATACTTGTAAATACTCGGGATTTCATAAGTAATTGATGGCAAACACTTTGGATACAGCATTAGTAAAATTTTATAGATTCAAGGAGCGAATTAGGCACGAACTCAACCTATATTAACGCAAATTTTGTTTGTAACGAAATTGTTAAACCAAATCTAGCTAGAGAAACGTCAAAATTCGTTCGTTGTGTTGTGTTGAGTAAGTTGCATTCGGAAGTTAGTACAGAAACTTTCACTTTTTAATAAACATTTGTATAATTTTTAATAACGTATGAACATTTAATAAATAAGTATGTAATGTTATCGAAATGATTATATTTTGGTGGTAAATAGATTAATATTAACATAGAACTATTTCAATCTTAACGCAATATTTTAAGTGATCTTTTATTTTAATAGCTAACATCTATACCAATTAACAAAATTGGAGTGTCTTTGTTGGTCTCACAAAATATGAGTACGAAACTGTGCCTCCACATAAATAAATGATGTCCCCAATATTATTGTATATTAACATCTATATAAGTGTGTATATCAGTCGCCGATGCCTATAGTACAGGCTCTGCCTAGTTTAGGGTCAGTTGGCTTTGTGTGAGATGTCCACAATATTATTGTATATTAACATCTATATAAGTGTATATATCAGTCGCCGATGCCTATAGTACAGGCTCTGCCTAGTTTAGGGTCAGTTGGCTTTGTGTGAGATGTCCACAATATTATTGTATATTAACATCTATATAAGTGTGTATATCAGTCGCCGATGCCTATAGTACAGGCTCTGCCTAGTTTAGGGTCAGTTGGCTTTGTGTGAGATGTCCACAATATTATTGTATATTAACATCTATATAAGTGTGTATATCAGTCGCCGATGCCTATAGTACAGGCCCTGCCTAGTTTAGGGTCAGTTGGCTTTGTGTGAGATGTCCACAATATTATTGCATATTAACATCTATATAGGTGTGTATATCAGTCGCCGATGCCTATAGTACAGGCTCTGCCTAGTTTAGGGTCAGTTGGCTTTGTGTGAGATGTCCACAATATTATTGTATATTAACATCTATATAAGTGTGTACATCAGTCGCCGATACCTATAGTACAGGCTCTGCCTAGTTTAGGGTCAGTTGGCTTTGTGTGAGACGTCCACAATATTATTGTATATTAACATCTATATAAGTGTGTATATCAGTCGCCGATACCTATAGTACAGGCTCTGCCTAGTTTAGGGTCAGTTGGCTTTGTGTGAGATGTTCCCAATATTATTGTACATTAACATCTATATAAGTGTGTACATCAGTCGCCGATGCCTATAGTACAGGCTCTGCCTAGTTTAGGGTCAGTTGGCTTTGTGTGAGATGTCCACAATATTATTGTATATATAAGTGTGTATATCAGTCGCTGATATCTATAGTACAGGCTGTCTACTACTGTATGGCTGTGTATGAACTGAATGTTAGTGATCTCTAAGTACGGAGCAGAACCGGATCATTTAGAATATTATTGTGTACGCTTCAATAATCTGACATGTGAGTGCGCGCGACCTGTTTTGATACTTAATGTCATTTACTGTATTTTTTTTACTAGAGCGTTTCTGATTAGCCCCAAATATATTTCGGGGAAAAGAGGTTGTTACACCTGCATACCTCTTAAGGACTATAGCGGAGAAATTGAATTAACAAATACTGTACGTCAGAAGTTAAAATGTATCAATCAATTCTGTCTTTATCGGTCCACTGCAGGGCATAACCCTCTACAACATGTCACTGTTTCCGTTCCTTTTCCGTTCAGCCATTGCTTTCCTACCACCAAGACATCAGACCATCGGGTCGGTGGTCTACCCTGTCAAACACAAATTATCTTCATATGTCCATATATGGGGAGAGCGCCAGTTCTCTCTGGACTTATATACCTCTTTCGCTTCGTCTACATTCATGTCTCTTCAAACATGCTCGTCGGTTTTGAGAACTCTTGACGTTAATATGATATAATGACCACGACTGCCTGGTCTAGTGGTTAGAGCTCCTGACTGCGAAACTTGAGGTCGCGGGTTCGAATCCCGCTGAGGGCAGATATTTGTGTGATGAACATGAGTATTTGTACCTTAGTCTTGGATGTCCTATGTATTTATATATATATATATCTATCTGTATAAGTAAATATATCGTTGTCTACCATAACTTCTTACTTACATAGTCTTACCATAACACAAGCTTTGCCTAAGCAAAGCTTGTGTTATGGTAACTATATATGGTTATATGGTAACTATATATGGTTATGGTCCCAAATTAGTTTGGGACTAGGTCAATTTGTGTGGAATTGTACCTAGTGGTATTTATTTATAATAATAATAATAATATATACTTTATTGTATAATCACACCCATTAAAAAAACAAACAGTAATGACAATATATATATATATATATATATATATATATATTTATTGTTATATAAAATTTAGGCGATCTTACTCAGTACTGTCACTTTAGATTGATTTTTATGAATAAACCAGCTGTCCCGCCTAGCTTCGCTTGGGTGAAAAATCGAATCCAATTGTGAATCAGATCCGTTCTCGAATCCACCTGAAGACACACAGAAAATATCATTAAAATCGGTCCAGGTGTATGTCCTTCATATAATCGTTCTCTAAAGGATATACAGACAAACATTCATTTATATATTATATTTAGATAAATATCAACGATCAAAACATGTTAAGCCACCTATAATCTTTTGGTTATATTTTATTTTGATTAATTGCGTGGAGTGAGTTAAATAACAAAAATCACTTAGACCTGGTCAGCTCAGCGGGGCCGGTATGAATGTACTTTTATTATTGACTAGCGGGAATTAGGGGTCCGTGTAAGGGTCCGTAGGGGGCAGTATTAAAACTCATAGCAGTTCAAGAGGCGTATGTATAGTCGTGCTTGATTAACGCCAACGGACTCGCCATCTGTCACATTGAACCTGTCCAACTGAACAACAGAATTATCTAAGCAGTGATATAGTCACACCACGCGCTTTACGGTTAAGTAAAACATCGAGAGGAAGCCTGCATACGTCTGAGAAGACATTCAAATCAGGTTCCCTGGGACACCGGATAGTTCAGACAGCGCTTGTTGGAGTAATTGTCAACATTTTCACACTATTTCTCTTTTTAACTTGTTCATTTATGTATATAATATTATTGTATGTATGTTATGTAAGTATATGTAATATATCCTCACGCCTTGCCACAAGGGTCCCCGAAGGGGGAGCCAGAGGTGTATGGGTAATACCCACACACCCACTTTCCGCCAGAGGTATATTAGGTGCCAACGTGACTGATGGCGAGTCCATCGCCGTTACTCAAGCACGTCCATACATACGCCTTTGAATTTCTTCTCAGACGTATGCAGGTTTCCTCTCGATGTTTTCCTTCACCGTAAAGCTCGTGGTGTGACTAATCACTGTACTTAAGTTCAGAAAAACTCATTGGTACAGTCGGGATTCGAACTTGCGATCTTTGTGTCGCAGGCAACTGCTCGAACCACTCGGCCACCACGGCTCTAAGTAAGGCGGTAAGTATATGTATCGTATTTATTTATGTAGAATGCCTATTATTTATATATTATCTTAATTGTTTCTATCTCATCCTCTCAACTGTCACACCTACCTTTTCTTTCTCTGTTTCTTATCTCTCTCTACTCTGGTTGCCTGGTAGAAATCGCTTTTGCCATAAGGCCGCCTATTGTGCCTACTACATGTTTTTTTGTCATTACTGTTTGATTTTTAAATGTGTGTGTTTGTGCAATAAATGATTAATTTATTATATTATTATTTTTATTATATTCAGTACGGAACCTTCCTACTTTATAGGCCGCTCCATCTTACCCGAACTGTGCCTAATATATGTCGGATTATGCACAGACAAACAGATATACTTGGCTTAAGTATAATAATGTTATTCATCAATTGTTCTTAGAATCTAGTTGAGACAAAGTGATATCTTTAAATGGATTTATGCAAACATCGAGAGGAAACCTGCATACGTCTGAGAAGAAATTCAAAGGCGTATGTATAGTCGTGCTTGAGTAACGGCGATGGACTCGCCATCTGTCATGTTGGCACCTATAATACCTCTGGCGGGAAGTGGGTGTGTGGGTATTACCTATACACCTCTGCCTACTCCTTCGGGGACCCTTGTGGGAAGGCGTGAGGATATATATATATAATTGACTAGCTGTCACGCCCAGCTTCGCCCGGGTGAAAAAGTAAAATTTCCTGAAACATGATCGCAGCGCCACCTATCGGGTCCAATTGTGATGTAAGCTATCCTTTCTTTTAAGTTGGATCAAACTGCGTACGGTGTGCAAATTTGATTGAAATCGGTTAAGTAGTTCAGGAGCCCATCGTGGACTTGATTGCCATAAAAAAGGTTATAGTGAGTCAATCTTAAAAGATAGACATATGCTGTCGCGGACTTATTTTTAGAACTTTTAAAGAGGAACAATTCCCTCATACATGATATTTTCGTAACTTACACTGTTTACGCAGCGCACGCAACGGAAGCTCTCAAAAAGGAATATTTTTTCCCGTTCTGGCAACATTATTCATTTATTCTTCGCTCCTATTAGTCGTAGCGTGATGTTATATAGCCTAAAGCCTTCCTAGAGAAATGGACTATCCAAAACAAAAATAATGTTTCAATTCCAACCAGTAGTTCCTGAGATTAGCGCGTTCAAACAAACAAACTCTAATATTACTATAGATAAGCCTATGTTTACTAACAAGAAATGGATTAAGATATTTGATAAATAAATAAATTATTATTATAGATATTTTTTACATATTATTACAATCTACATTGAACTCGTGTGAAGCCGGGGCGGGTCGATAGCAAAGAACAAATAAAATTGCATTAAGACTCGTTACGGTTACCGCTTACCATCACGGTATTCATGTTTGTGATGTATAAAACAAATAAAAATTCAAAAAATCTAGTTATCGCTTTTTTGCTGGTTAAAGTTCAACGGTGTTTAGGATTCCGCACCAATGTTGGACCATCCTTAATCAACTTAAAAATCATTATAATATCCCTAGAGTCCCTAACGGGGTAGGCAGAGAGTATAGAGCGCTTTATTTCTTTCGCTTCGTCCACATTCATCAGTCTCTTCATACATGCTCGTCGGTTTCGAGTACTCTTAACGTTCCCGTCCTTGAGAGTCCGATCTATTTAATCCAGGTAGTTGGAACGTGGCCTTCCTCTGCCTCTTCTTGCACACACTTTCGCTTTGTATATCTGTTTCGTCAATCTTTCTTCACTCATCCTTTCTATGTGTCCAAACCAACGTAACATGCCTTTCTTCATCTTTACAATCACACCTTCGTTCACGCCAGTTGTTTTGCAAATCTTCATTGTGGAGTAAAAACATAGGTATCTTTATCAATGAGTTTTTCTAAAATTAAGTACAGTGATTAGTCACACCACGAGCTTTACGGTGAAGGAAAACATCGTGAGGAAACCTGCATACGTCTGAGAAGAAATTCAAAGGCGTATGTATAGTCGTGCTTGAGTAACGGCGATGGACTCGCCATCTGTCACGTTGGCACCCAATATACCTCTGGCGGAAAGTGGGTGTGTGGGTATTACCTATACACCTCTGCCTACCCCTTCGGGGACCCTTGTGGGAAGGCGTGAGGATATATTATATTATTATATTTATCTTTCCACATCGCATAATTTAAGGCTATCAATAAGTCAGACTCATCGGTACAGTCGGGATTACAACAGGCAACAATTTGAACGACGATTTATTTTTCTAACATGTGGAAGGCAACAGTTTGAACGACGATTTATTTTTCTAACATGTGGAAGGCAACAGTTTGAACGACGATTTGTTTTTCTCACAACGCTCTAGAACCACGTATGTATTAGTGACTCGCCCTTAGCCATCAAGAATGTTCGAAAACTAATATGGCGAAGCGGAAATAAGCTAATTTTTATTCCAATACCCAATATATTGGTCACATCCATTTAACATCCAACTATTGGCCATTTCTTTAAATGTGGATACGTGCGTAAAGTTTCCAATTTAACCTCACCCCCATTGTCAAAGAGACTCCTTTGAAAACGCTCTCACAAAACAGGCCAATGTAAATTGGTCGTGTTAAATTTTTCGTTTTTTTTTCCTTTGCTCCAGCGTTTACAATAGACTTTGAATTCGGTTAGTTAAGGCCAGTCACATGCATTCGTTTTTTGAATATTTCCCTCCTTTTTTTTTCTTTTTCGAACAATGAGTCCGTACACAAGTCATTCTCGTCGGATGTGAATCGATTTTTATCGATATCTTTAGGCATGGTCAATGCAACTTATCGATATTTTTTACGGTGAGGGAAAACATCGAGAGGAAACCGGCATACGCCTGAGAATAAACTCAAAGGCGAATGTTTCGTTAGTGCTTGAGTAACGAAATCGACAAGGCATCTAAAATATATCTCTGGCGGAAAGTGGGTGTCTGGGTACTATCTATATACCCTCGAGAATCCTGGTTGGAAGGTGAGGATGTTTAGTAGTACTCAAAGACACGTTTTAGACAATACTTAAGTACAGTGATTAGTCACACCACGAGCTTTACGGTGAAGGTAAACATCGAGAGGAAACCTGTATACGTCTGAGGAGACATTCAAAGTGTTTTATACCACAAGAGTGGCAAACATTCATATGCATATGGCTGACCTGAAGGGAAGCGGTTACCGTAGCCTATTTACGCTCCCGATACCGACGATATCACTTGCGATGAATTCATAATAATAAATACGTTAATTACAAAATATTCAAACGTATATCGATACATTGCAGTGGAATGTCCCAACCCTAGCGTTTATTTGGAATGAGCGAGTTTTAAAATACATATCTTTTATTTTGACAAATAGAATGCACCAGTGAATGAATATTTAATTAAATAAATAGTGTTATTATTATTATTATGAACAGTATCATCTGTTCTGTCAAGAGTACTTGAAGTCGACGGGTAGGCAGACAGAGTATAGTACAGTTTTCTCACAGACTGTTAATGATATATCAATATTATCAATGTCAATATTATTATCTATAGATATAATAAATATGTAACGGATCGCTGTCTGTACATGGAAGATGTATGAGAAAAAATATGATTGGGACCTTTATCAACGCAAATAGCACCCAAAACACTGATTGTTAGAGTTTTACACGCTAACACTAATCCGAATCGAGATGCGATCTCTTCGAAAAATGTGCGGCGTAACGATATTAGATCGAATCCGCAATGAAGAGATTCGCAAATCAACTGGCGTGAATGAGGGCGTGATTGTAAAGATGAAGAAAGGCATGTTACGTTGGTTTGGACACATAGAAAGGATGAGTGAAGAAAGATTGACGAAACAGATATACAAAGCAAAAGTGTGTGCAAGAAGAGGCAGAGGAAGGCTACGTTCCAACTACCTGGATCAAATAGATCGGATGCTCAAAGACGGGAACGTTAAGAGTGATCGAAACCGACGAGCATGTATGAAGAGACTGATGAATGGAAGAAGCGAAAGAGGTATGTAAGTCTAGAGAGAACTGGCGCTCTATTCTCTCTGCCTACCCCGTTAGGGACTTGGCGTGATGATGTAACACTAATCCCAGAAACGGCTTATCCGATTTAGATGTGGTTTTCACTAATATATTGTGGTAAGCTTCACTTAACATATGCAAAATAAAGCAAAATATATATCCAAAAATGCTGCCCAAAGTCACTATTCCACGCGGACGAAGTCGCGGGCAGCGCTAGTAAATAAAATGAAGTGCGAATTTTAATTAGGTAAGTTAAATAAAATTGTCAATTTATTTTTTTCTTTTGCTTTCTTCCAGTTTTGCCTATTACGTATTTGTCCATTTTAGAGACGTTCTGTGTAGTCTTGTCAAGAATACTTCGTTCATACTTTTCTCAACACCGCGATTCTATTAATAAATCACACTTTTTTCACTAAGCTTCCTTTGAAGGGATCCATTCAGTACAATTTTCTATGGCCGTATAGAGTTACCATAGTGTTGAGTGCAAACTTGTCGACAAAAGAATTTTGGCACCACTAATTTAAAAAAAAAACTATTATCTATGGATTACCACAGAAGTTGACAATAGGACCTTTGCGATGAAATTCTATACGATTGCAAATTTAAAAATGTTGTTAAGTAATGAATTGCCAAACCATTTTCAACTCTCTTGCTGTGTTTACACGGTGCTTTAAATCTTACATTATGACGTAATATAAATTTTCGTGTTCCAAATTTGAGTTATATAAAAAAAATATAAGCTAATTTGGACTTTATCTCCAGTGCAATATTGTTGGAAATTAGATTGAATTACAAAAAAATATTTGAAATAAGAATTTTGGTGCGATCTATTCATCGAATTGAAAATCCAAACACTCTTTGTCAATATGAAATACAGTACTAACTTTGTAGAAATAAAGCCCAAATTCGAAAAACGGCACATTGGCAGAAAAAATATTGTGTTCATATTTCCAGTATTAAAAGGATTTTTATCAAACAAAGATTTTGTATCACGTAAATCCAAAAAGGTTTCTTATAATGCGTAATTCTATTTCCATTTATAGAAAATTCTTAAAATCTGTGTAATCTGGGGACAGCTGTATTTTTTTTCCAAATCCTCACACCTACCCACATAAGTCCCTAAGGGGTATGCAGAGGTGTAGTAACACAAAACCAACTTTCATCGCAGATATATTTTAGGTGCCAACGTGACAGATGGCGAGTCCATCATATATTACTACACTGTTGTCACTTAATTTTTGTACCTTAGTCTTGGATGTCAATCGACTCGTATTCAACACAGAAATATCTGCCCTAAATGGGAATCGAACCGATGATCAGGCATCGCAGTCAGGAGCTCTGACCACTAGACCAGCCAGCATTTTATATATAGACTAGCTGTGCCCGCGACTTCATCCGCGTGGAAGTTAACCAAAAAAATATTGTTCAGTTTCCAAATAAAAGTAGCCAAGTTACTCCTTTTTATATCCGCTATGTGCCAGTGAAAGTCTCGTCAAAATCGGTTCAGCCGTTTCAGAGATTAGCCGGAACAAACAGACAGATAGACAGACGAAAATTGTAAGAATATATATATTGGTATACGTACCATATATATTTAGTAAAATGCTGTTATTTTAATATTACAAACAGACACTCCAATTTTATTTATTTGTATGTATGTATGTATGTATGAACGTGTATAGATGTGGAAAGTCAAGGAGAAGTATTATTTAAGTATGAATATTCATTTTGTATTCTTAAGTAATTAGAGGTCTGTTGGTCGGGTCCCGTCTGTTTGGTGACGATTGTCGCGACTCGCGTCGGCTCAAACATACAATTATACAGGGGATGTTTAAAAACACACCCGCCATCTTGCATTCTTATAAACTCTTCTTGAACTTCCAACAAGAGTTCTCAAAAGAGACACATTTACGAAGATAATAATATACGCTATTCCACAAGAGATTCGTGTAGGCAGAGATGTTTAAGTAGCCAGAGATATATTTTAGGAGCTAAAGTGATAGATAATAATAATAATAATAAATACCTGGGACAATTCCACACAAATTGACTTAGTCCCAAATTAAGCAAAGCTTGTGTTATGGTAACTAGACAACGATATATTTACTTATATAGATAGATATATACTTAAATACATAGGACATCCAAGACTAGGTACAAATACTCGTGTTCATCACACAAATATCTGCCCTCAGCGGGATTCGAACCCGCGACCTCTAGTTTCGCAGTCAGGAGCTCTAACCACTAGACCAGACGGTCGTCAGATGGCGAGTCCATCCGTTACTCAAGCACGACTATACATACGCCTTTGAATTGCTTCTCAGACGTATGCAGGTTTCCTCTCGATGTTATTTATATATAACTTCAATTGCTGAGTATTTAGAAAAAATTATTAGTCACACCACGTGCTTTACTGTGAAGGAAAACAAGAACTCCATGCTGTACTCTCCAGGGAAAACCTCAACGGGGAGCTCATTCCGCAGCCTGAGCGTTCGCGGAAGGAAACTCCTTTGGAAGCGCGCAGTGCGAGACCTTTATAGGTGTGGGACAACATTTCAAATTAACCTGCCTTAAGAGATCACCCTGTATAACATCACGTGTACATGGTGGTCGTTTTTTATCTTTTATGACAAAGTTTATCTCACTCACAGCCTCTCAAATCTCGTGTAAAACTCACAGGTACGACACTAAACACACAGTCTCATTAAAAAAATTTAAGCAAATATTCCTTGCTTACTTTCATTGTTTGAGTATACACTTTCTAGTTATTATCACCAACAAGCCTACCAAAAGGGGTAGGCAGGGGTGTACGCTTTTAGCCAGTTTAGACCCGATTGTAACAATAAGGTTATCTGACCATTGATGTAAAAAACAGTACAGTAACACAGTAAAAAAACACACACAGTAAAAGTAAAACAGTACAGTATTATAAATGTGAAAGTTTGTAAGTTTGGATGCTTGCGGTTCTTTCATGGCCAAACGGCTGAACCGATTTGGCTGAAAGTTGAAATGGTGATAGCTTATACCTAGGAATAGGACATCGGCAACTTTTTTTTATAATCCTGAAAAATTCAAAGTACTTATATTATAATGTATGATGCTCTTTCACGGCACAGCGGCTGAACCGATTCTAGCAGGAAAATTTCCAAAGCTACTTTTTCGAACTCCACGCGGGCGAAGCCGCGGGCATAAGCTAGTAATATATAAATAACTACCTTCGGAAACATTCGCATGCCTAGATTCAATCACTATTTACATTTAAAAATCGCATTATGTAACTAACCGTGTTCTGGCGAATAAATAATTTCAATTCAGAAAATCGTCGGCAAAGCAAGGAGGTTGCAGCCCGAACCATTCGGCCACCACGGCTCAGAACTAAATATCCTAAACCAGAAATAAGCAATGTTCCATTCTGCACTTACTCTACGATTCACACACACTATGAAACCAATAATTAAGGCCAGAGTTAAATCATACACTCACGGGTGTTTGTTAAATATTCCATAAAATCAAAATCAAAAAATATTTTATTCAACGTAAGGGACACAGGGAACACTTATTGAACGTCATATACTTAACAAAAACTAAAGTTACCACCGTTTCTAAGAAAATTACCTGCCAGGAGAAGAAACGGCGAAGCAAACTCCCCGGTTTTCTCTTTTAACATTTGTTCCCTTTTACGTAGGGGTAGAAAAAGATTAAACTTACATATAAACTCTGTATAAGAGGAGCAATTCATTGCCATGTATGGCCATCATTCAAATAATCTGATGTTGTATAATAAGCTTTTTGTATTAATTTACTATACATATACATAATACAATTCAATGGCATTTAAAGGCATACATTTCTTTGATTTCTTTTCAGTTTTTACATTGTGGCGTTTTTTAATTACCCTTTAAATACCAATAGGGATGGGACAGAAAATATGAACAGTCGACATATCGAAACATTCATCAAAAGTTATCTTGCAACTCCTTCCATTTGCCTCTGTCCAGCGCAATCTCTTTGACCTCCCTATACGCCATGACAGACACCTTTGCTTTAAGAGCTGGGCTCTTGTCGGCGTCTCTGTTGCAACTCCTTCCATTTGCCTCTGTCCAGCGCAATCTCTTTGACCTCCCTAGCAGCTCGCAGCGCCACCTATCGGGTCCAATGGTGAATCTAATCCATTCTCGAATCCACCTGAAGAAACACAGAAACTTCATTCAAATCGGTCCAGTCGTTTACGATTCTACAGAGGACATACAAACAAACATACATTTATATATATATATGTATGTACATAGCTTCTCACGGCAGAGAAAATAGAGCGTCAGTTCTCTAGACTTCATCTCTTTCGCGTCATCCATTGTTATCAGTTATATTTTATATATATCCTCACGCCTTCCCACAAGGATCCCCGAAGGGGTAGGCAGAGATGTATAGGTAATACCAACACACCCACTTTCCGCCAGAGGTATATTAGGTGCCAACGTGACAGATGGCGAGTCCATCGCCGTTACTCAAGCACGACTATACATACGCCTTTGAATTTCTTCTCAGACGTATGCAGGTTTCCTCTCGATGTTTTCCTTCACCGTAAAGCTCGTGTGTGACTAATCACTGTACTTAAGTTCAGAAAAACTCATTGGTACAGTCGGGTTTCGAACTTGCGACCTTTGCGTCGCAGGCAACTGCTCGAACCACTCGGCCACCACGGCTCACTGTTATTATATATGTCGCATATATATATCCTCAGTTATATTTTAATAGTTATAAAACATCGACGTTGCAGTCCCATCACTAATAACGAATTTCAAGAATGAACACGATGTTCAAGCAAATAGCAACTTACGAATGCTACAAATAAAGTATGTAATCGTTTGTCGGATAATATATTGTTTTTAGAGGGTAGTTTTGGTAAATAATTATGAAGCCTTAATTTTCCCGACTTTTCTTTGTGATTCTCGCTATCGATTAGACGCCTTTAATGTTTTTTTTAACTAAGTGTCTGAAAGTCTGAAACCTGTATGGATTTGTATGAACATGTATTAACATGTATGAGCACGTGTTTGTATGGATCTGCTTCGAGTTAAGTGAAATGCAATTATCAATTGACGAAGCAAGCCAGTAGTTGCTTTTAAGACAGCTATGCGGATTCAAATCCCGAAATGAACTAGTGTGAGCATTGAACTCAATACCAATGAGTTTGTCTGAACTTAAGTACAGTGATTAATCACACCACGAGCTTAACGGTGAAAGAAAACAACGAGAGGAAACCTGCATACGTCTGAGAAGACATTCAAAGGCGCATGTATAGTCGTGCTTGAGTAACGGCGATGGACTCGTCATCTGTCACGTTGGAAAATAGATGTGTGAGTACTACTTAAACACCTCTGCCTACTTGAAGTGTATAGAGTTCTGTTATGGATACCATAGACAATAGTAATTATAAGTAAAACTGACGCGTTTTGAAATGTCATCAGAAGAAAAACAATTGAGGTACGACTTTATTATTTCAATATACAAGTTCTCTTACGGATGCTAACTTATTTGACGACCGTCTGGTCTAGTGGTTAGAGCTCCCGACTGCGAAACTTGAGGTCGCGGATTCGAATCCCGCTGAGGGCAGATATTTGTGTGATGAACACGAATATTTGTACCTTAGTCTTGGATGTCCTATGTGTTTACGTATATATCTATTTACTAGCTCATGCCCGCGGCTTCGCCCGCGTGGAGTTCGAAAAAGTAGCGGAAAAGCAAGATACTTGGGAACCTTGAATTTTTCGGGATTCAAATGTAGACTTTGCCCTAATCCTAGTTATAACCCATCATCATTTCATTCTCAGCAAAGCGGCTTTTTATCCTTAGTTAAGAAATAATATAATATATCCTCACGCCTTCCCACAAGGGTCCCCGAAGGGGTAGGCAGAGGTGTATAGGTAATACCCACACACCCACTTTCCGCCAGAGGTATATTAGGTGCCAACGTGACCGTACGTGTGACGTGACGTAGTTTAGAATATTTTTTTAAAATAAAAAGTATCCTATTTTACTTCTAATACCTCCAAGAATATGTGTACAACGTTTCATGATGATTGGTTAAGTAGTTTTGACGTGAAATCGTAACAAACAAACTTACATTCACATTTATAATATTAGTAAGGATATAAGTAAATATATCGTTGTCTAGTTACCATAACACAAGCTTTGCTTAATTAGGGACTAGGTTAATTTGTGTGGAATTGTCCCAGGTATTTTTTTATTTATTTACTTCTCTCTACCCCTTAGGGCACCCTTGTGGGAAGCCGTACGGATGTAATATGTTGATATTAAAACTACCTACATGTATATAGTAAATAGAAAAGATACGGTATCCGTCCGTCAGTCGCTACCGTCCCGGACTACAAAGCCGTAACGAGCCGATGCGGGGTGTTTACATAACGACTGGCGAGTAGAACGGACATTACAGAGATTTAACAATTAATTATCCTTAATCCTAACTAATATTATAAAATGTGAATGTAAGTTTGTTTGTTACGCTTTCACGTACAAACTACTTAACCGATCATCATAAACCTTTGTACACATATTCTTGGAGGTATTAGAAGTAACATAGGATTTTTTAAAAAAAAAAAAATATTTTTTTATGAAAGATAAAAAAGCCGTCCACGCCGACGAAGTCGCGGGCACAGCTAGTAATATTAAAAAGAGAAAATATTTGTATGTAAGTATGTTTGTCAGAAATTAGCTCAAAAAGAACTGGACCGATTTAAAAAATTCATCCACTATTGGTATGCTACATTATCATTGACCAACCGTGCAAAGCCGGGACGGGCCTTGTCTGTCAGCTGTCAGCGAGTTTCGGGTTGGCGCTGTCACTTACAAATGACAGCTGTCAGTGTTTGGCGGGCTTTGATCTACATTGGTTTATTTATTAGCCTAAACCCGCGGCTTCGCCCGCGTGGAGTTCGAAAAAGTAGCTTATGTATTTTCTTGCTAGAATCGGTTCAGCCGCTATGCCGTGAAAGAGCATCATACATTATAATATTAGAACTTTGAATTATTTAGGATTAAGCCTAGCCTTATCCTAGGGATAAGCTATCTTAATTACAACTTTTAGCTAAATCGTTTCAGCCGTTTGGCCGTGAAAGGACCGCAAACATCCAAACTTACAAATTTCCACATTTATAATATTAGTAAAATAAAATTTACTAAAATTTATTTATTTTCAATAAAAACAAAAGTTAACAGCCCTGAGCCAAAACACTTACATTTCAATAATAATATATAATATATCCTCACGCCTTCCCACAAGGGTCCCCGAAGGGGTAGGCAGAGGTGTATAGGTAATACCCACACACCCACTTTCCGCCAGAGGTATATTAGGTGTCAACGTGACAGATGGCGAGTCCATCGCCGTTACTCAAGCACGACTACACATAGGCACGTCCTTGAATGTCTTCTCAGAAGTATGCAGGTTTCCTCTCGATGTTTTCCTTCACCGTAAAGCTCGTGGTGTGACTAAACACTGTAATTAAGTTTTAGAAAAACTCATTGGTACAGTCGGGATTCGAACTTGCGACCTTTGCGTCGCAGGCAACTGCTCGAACCACTTGGCCACCACGGCTCTCTACATGTTAAATATTTACATTTACAGGGAATTTAATTAGTTATACTCAAAATAAAAACTTAACAACTAATAAACTTCTATTTAAAAATTTACGCATCATTCTCAATAATCCAGTCTTAATAACATCTTCTATTAGGCACCACGGAGATAAGTTACGTAAAATGTCCGTCCAGCTCGCGAGCAACTTGCCTGTCTAAGCACTAACAATGTGCTCAAATGAGCCATACACAGTCATACACTGACAACAAACAAAAAAACCTGCGAATGAACGCACCCACTCGTCTGTCGCTGCGTTTGTATTTACCATCTGTGTAATATATCATTATTGAAATCCTTACAATTAAATAAAGTTGGAGTGTCTGTTTGTAATATTATAAATAGTATATATCCTCACGCCTTCCCATCAGGGTCCCCGAAGGGGTAGGCAGAGGTGTATACGTAATACCCACACACCCACTTTCCGCCAGAGATATATTAGTTTTTTACAATTTTATTCTGGCTGTCTGTTTGTGTTCGGCTAATTTTAAAACGACTGGAGCGATTTTGACAAGACTTTCACTGGCAGATAGCTGATTTAAAAGGGACTAACTTAGGTAACCTTTAATTTAGAAACTAAACAATATTTTTTTTTTTAATTCCACGCGGACGAAGTCGCGGGCACAAGTAGTATTGGATCTTGTATTAGATCTTTTAGGCAAGAAAGAAAAGATAAAATGAAGAGCTACATCTTCAATTATCATCAGCTTACCCGCAAGGGTCCCTGAAGGAGTAGGAGGAAGGAAGGTGTATAAATAGTACCCACACACCCACGTTCCGCCAGAGATATATTTTAAGTGCTTACGTGACGAGAGTCCTGTTGAAGTTCCCGTCCTTGAGCGTCCGATCGATTTGATCTAGGTAGAGAGAACGTGGCCTTCCTCTGCCTCTTCTTTCACACACTCTCGCATCTGATATCTGTTTCGTCAATCTTTCTTCAGTCTTAATCATTTTCTACACCCTCGTTCACACAAGCTACTTTGTGAATCTCTTCCTTACGGATTCGATCTAATATTATCTAATAATAATCTTCTTAATATATATAAATTACCGTCACGTTGTTTGTCCGCGATGTACTCCTAAACTACTCAACCGATTTCAATCAAATTTGCACACCGTGTGCAGTTTGATCCAACTTGAAAGATAGGATAGCTTACATCACAATTTATATTCGCAATATTATTTAAATTGTCTATTACCTATTTGGCAGTCACAATTATCTGTTAGCTCCAAACGATTCTAACAGATAGCGATATCTGACTGCATTGAGTATTTATGTATTTACTCACACACACATATCATCACACCGAGTCCCTAACGGGGTAGGCAGAGATTATAGAGCGCCAGTTCCAATGAGGTTTTATCTATAGAGACGTTATACTCCTAGATTATGAAGTAAAAACATGGCAAATTTTATGCTATACGTACATATAGCTACAATACACAACTCACACAACGGCAATAAGTACACTGCATGATTAAAAGGACACGAAGTATATGAATCCTACTTGTCAGAAAGAGATAACATGTTATTAACAATGTTTCCCTCTGGCCGACCAATCGACAGCCAATGACAGTCTCAGACGTCGACTCTAGAGTAAACTGGGGCAAAATGTGTAAGCGGGAGAAATGGGTAGGTAATCAAAGAAATAAACAAAAAAATTTAAATAAATAAATGAAAAAATATTTTTTTCTATAATTGCACGTATAACATGAATTTGGTGGTTACAATTCACAGGTTATGATACTGGACATGGCGAGGACTCTAACGACACTCAATATTACACAAACTTTTCATTCTTCTTTTTTTTACGTAACTTAACCCCATTAAAAATTATAACCAAAAAAATTTCTCAATTACCTTAATTACTGGAATTGCTGTTTTTATCAGTTTGCGAATTTTTTTTTTTGTTAAATATTTGTCATTTTCCAGAAAGTGTTGAGAACAAATAGACGAGTATGTCGTTGGCATCCAATCAACTTCTCATCTCTGGATTCTAACAATTTTTACCCATTTGTCTTTCATCAGTCCGTCTTAAGGAAATCTAAAACATATCTATATAACATTCTCTATCTCTCTATCTATATATCATAAACATATATATTCATCAACATTCTCTATCTATATATCATAAACATATATATAAGTCAAACCCTCAACAAAAACAAAACACCCAACTTTAAAATATAGCCTGTGACTGATTAGCCCAACATCCCCAATTTTCTTACGAACAAAATCGCCACGTGTCAATATGAAGAGCTCTTATCGTTCCCTCTGTCGCTCTTAAACGTAACGCGCTACTTGTCTCGTTCGCGCCGGTGCCGTAGTGGCAACGTCGCGGGAATTAATTCGGATTAAAATACAATGTTTGATTTTATATTTTTTATTGATAAAATAGATAAACCAATACTTATAAATGAAAAGACACATCCTTCTTGTGTCTTACATTCGTCCCAGTATATGTTTTGCAGTTTCTAAACACACAAGAAGGCATTTTATCCGCAATGCTGAATACATGCTACGTCGTTGCCAGTCAAGCTGACACTAAGTTGACTCAAGCCAATTAGCTTGTGTTGAGCTAGCCAAGACGAGCGCGGTATGACGTATCTACCTCAGTTTATATATAATACATCATTGGCCAGTTCTCTCTCTTTAGATTCTATTTACAATGTAACCTTAACCACAGCAACGCGTGGCCGCGTCTGCTAGTGTAATAATAAATAGTTCGTTGCGTGGCAAATTTTTCGAAGGAAGAGCATCTCAAATTGCATATTTAATTTTCGTTTAACCTTAAAAATATAATATATATAATATATCCTCACGCCTTCCCACAAGGGTCCCCGAAGGGGTAGGCAGAGGTGTATAGGTAATACCCATACACCCATTTTCCGCCAGAGATGGTACCTACGTGGCAGATGGTGAGTCCATCGCCGTTACTCAAGCACGGCTATACATACGCATTTGAATTGCTTCTCAGACGTATGCAGGTTTCCTCTCGATGTTTTCCTTCACCGTAAAGCTCGTGGTGTGACTAATCACTGTACTTAAGTTCAGAAAAACCTTAAAAATAATTGTGTAATTCTCCTTTAGATAAAACTACGCAATCCATCCGCCATTTTGAAATTCCAAATGACATGTGATGTCGTTTTTAATTACACAGTTTTTCCTTCTTGTCCGCCGCTGCTTCGGCAGTGTTCGGGCGGCGGTCGGATATGTTCGGGTTTTTTGCAATGGCGGCGCAACTATTTTTACTAATTACGTTCTGGGAAAATGAAAGGAGCGCCGATCATATTTCTCGACATCCAAATGCTTACTTTGTTCTTACATTTATACCAGCTGCTCACCGCGTAATTTTTATTTACATATTATTTTAAAAGAGATCGCATCTCAACTTCATATGCTATTGTCATGCTTCCTCGAAGGGGTAGGAAGGACCCTTGTAGGAAGGCGTGAGGATGAAAAAATAAATAAAGCATGCATCCTCTGATTGCCATAAGTAGGATTCTCTGCCGTATAAATTAATAATACAATTCATCAATAACTCACTGGCAGGTGATATCGTTTCGATATTTAAATCGGATAAAAAAAACTAAAAAGACTGGACTGACATGACAGATGTGTTAAAAACAAACTAAAAAATCCATGAGCATGCTCGAAAAAAATATGTCTTAGAATTTAATAAAAAATCGTAAATAAAAGCAAAAAAAAAATTTTAAGGAAACTCAGGTAAGTGAATTTATTACTTTTTATCCAATCGAACCATCCTGGGCACATTGACATCCCAATTCTAAACTAGGACTCCTATCCAACACCCACGCTGTTCCCTACCTCTGCCAAGTCTCTCACGGGGGAGGCAGAGAGAGTAGAGCGCAATTACTCTAGACTTACAGAAAAGAGAGGTAGGGCATAACGGGTGTCCAGTTCTAATTTGGATCTGCCCGACTGAGGACCTCCACCTTATAGAAATCCGTAGCCAAATAACACAATTTATTGTGTTGTCTCTACGCGGTGAATAAGGTTTCCACTAGTGAGCTCCTTGGGGAGGGGGGAGGATTGTGTTGGAAGCAGAGGGATTCTCCCATTATGCTTCCACCACAGTATAACTCTCCGAACACAGAGTGGCAACGCGCAAGTGATACTTCGGTATCGTGAGCGTAAATAGGCTACGGTAACCGTTTCCCATCAGGTGGGCCGTATGCTTGTTTAGCACTCTTGCTGTATATAAACTGATATTTTTCGGTTCAAGTCTCTTTATACTTGCTAGTCATTCGCTACGATATTATCCAAGAACCTGATTGGACTGCCTTGGTCTACTCTACAATAATATAATATTATATATATAATAATATATTCTCACGCCTTCCCACAAGGGTCCCCGAAGGGGTAGGCAGAGGTGTATGGGTAATACCCACACACCCACGTTCCGCCAGAGGTATATTAGGTGCTAACGTGACAGATGGCGAGTCCATCGCCGTTACTCAAGCACGACTATACATACGTCTTTGAATTTCTTCTCAGACGTATGCAGGTTTCCTCTCGATGTTTTCCTTCACCGTAAAGCTCGTGGTGTGACTAATCACTGTACTTAAGTTCAGAAAAACTCATTGGTACAGTCGGGATTCGAACCTGCGATCTTTGTGTCGCAGGCAAGAAGGCTCGAACCACTCGGCCACCACGGCTATACTCTGCAATCATAAGTGTTGTTATGTCAAGACATTACATCCCTTGTACTTATTTTTCAATCAAAGCTTTTGACGCAATGCTCTAGCAATATTGACTGGTTAATGTGAATTTATATTTCGATGTGTAAAATTAAATATGTTTACTTTCTTTTCGTATCCTCTTCAAGTCACTCTACATTTCTATTCATTTATAGAATACTAGCTGTGCAGGCGACTTCGTCGGCGCGGAAAAGTAATATTAAGCAGCATTTTTATTACCCCCTAAGGGTAACATTTTTACAAACTTTGAATGTAATATTAATTTATATGTAATCAAGAGCCTTAAAAATAAGTGTCAAGCTTCTAGCTTCAAAAATGACGCAACTTCCATACAAACTTTAATCCCCTATTTCAACCCCTTACAACCATTTTTTGCATTAAAAAGTAGCATATGTCCTTCCTCAAGCTCTAGGCTATATCTGTACCAAATTTCATTTAAATCGGTTCAGTAGTTTAGGCGTGAAAAGGTAATAGACAAACAGACAGAGTTACTTTCGCATTTATAATATTAGTAGGGATCAAGTATCTATTGCATACCAGATCGGTAACTCTTCCAGTCTCATTCATACCAGATCAGTAACTCTTCCAGTCTTATTCATACCAGATCAGTAACTCTACCAGTCTCATTCATACCCTGCTTGAACTCTTTTACTTGAAACATACGCCAAGTCGTTCACGGAGTAGGTAGACAGAAGACCGCCTTGCTTTATATTCATACATGCTCTTGTTTCGAGTACTCCTGACGTTCCCGTCCTTGAGTGTCCGATCGATTTCTTCTAGGCAGTAGGAAGGTGGTCTTCCTCTGTCTCTTCTTCTATATACATTCGGATTATATATAGTTTTCTTGATCCTCGATAGTCATTCTTTCTTTGCGTCCAAACGAACATGACAATTGTAATGCTCTTACGTTTTGCAATAGCAATTTAATTAAGTTTGTCATTGCTAAATAAAATCTATAGGCGCTTTAATTTATGAGTCGAGCGGTCGGTCGTCTGCGTAATCAATACTACAGACAGATTTAAGACTCAAGCACTAGCTGTACTATTTCTGAACTTAAGTACAGTGATTTGTCCCATCAGCTTTACGGTGAAGGAAAACATCGAAAGGAAACCTGTGCAGTCGTGCTTGAGTAACGGCGATGTCACATTGGCAATTTTTTTTTATACCACTTGGGTGGCAAACAAGCATGTTAAGCGGTTACCGCCGGCTATAGACGTTTGCAACACCAGGGGTATCACTCGCACGTTGCCGACCCTGCAGGAATCTCTTCACACCCTTCTTGAAAAACTCTCCAGGGAAAACCTCAACGGGGAGCTCATTCCACAGCCTGAGCGTTCGCGGAAGGAAGCTCCTTTGGAACCGCGCAGTGCGAGACCTTTGTGGTTTCAAGGAATTCCCCGTCGATGGCTTACTGACTAATATGTATCTCCAAATAAAATATAAGGGTAATTCTATGGTTAAGTTAAATACTCTCTAATATACGAATTTCTTTATTTCTAGGTGTAAACAGATGCCTGAAGCTTTATGAAAAAATAAACCTACATAAGTTTAAGTATCATCTCGTGCTGATTCAATTTACAAATGGCGGATAAGAAGTGAGTAAAAAAAAAAGTAATAATAATAATAATAATAATATCCTCACGCCTTCCCACAAGGGTCCCCGAAGGGGTAGGCAGAGGTGTATAGGTGATACCCACACACCCACTTTCCGCCAGAGGTATATTAAGTGCCAACGTAACAGATGGCGAGTCCATCGCCGTTACTCAAGCACGACTATACATACGCCTTTGAATTTCTTCTCAGATGTATGCAGGTTTCCTCTCG
>JACCPG010008229.1:0-88105 GCA_016069955.1 Drepana arcuata | reverse complement strand
CTAAAGTAGACAAGATGTAGGAACGATAGTGAAATGCTGCGTGACATGTTGGCGTCAGTAGGTCGACCACTCTCAAGTCGCAGCTCGCCAACACAGTTGTCCATAAGTGACAAAATGCTTGCAGCTGCAAAACTGAGGAGCAATTAATTTTAAAAGGTATTAACAATGTAGATAGGTAGGTACTTATTTTCCGAGAAAATCAAAGCGACGAGAATTCTTTGTTACATCTGCACACTGTCGTAAATTGTAAAATATATGCGTGCAAATGTATGTACTGTACTGTATTGAACTATTAGAAATTCTAATCCTAATTAAATAAAAATTAATGAATCCGACCTGAGGAAACAAATTGTCAATTTTTTTAAATATAATAAAGCCCAAAACAAACTATTTTATTGACTTTTCGGTGGATATATCGATTACCTACAGCTAAAGTTAGTCCTATAATACAAATGTATATAAATAGTTTATATATACATTAATTCCATTACTATAGAATTCTAATTTACAATGAACCAAGCAGATTATAGGTTCTGAAAATGTACCCTTTATAAGCTTAGTATATACCTTACCTACATACAATACTGTGCTTCAATGTAATCCGTGAACCTAAGCATGCAATATATGCCAGTGTGTGTGCATTGTCTTTGTTTACGAATGGTCATTAGTGGTCGGAAGTACCAGTCTCATTAGTATTAGTCAACGGTTAGTCGTGACACCCACTGGCGACAGTTTAACACCGAAGGAGATTGTAACGGTGATTCGAACGTGACATATGTCGTTTTAATGGAAACAAATAAAGGGTTGATGGACGGAATGCGTAAACTTTAGACTGCTTCGTTTGATTGCCAATCATTCTAAAAATGTTGCCATCCATGAAAATTTCAAGTGTCAAATGTCCTATGTCATAAGACATGATTAAATAATATTTTCTAGTTATTTAATAATTTTTAAGAATGTTAATTAAATTAAATAAATGAATTTTACACTAAAATACCCTAAATCTTATTTTTAACTCACATAACTCACACTCATAATACTTTTACTTTAAATTTAATAAATTACATATTTAAAGAAGTAGTTTGGTTTCCCTAAATACTTCATAGCTTTAACTAACTTTGGCAAATGCTATATACATACATATGATCACGCCTCTTTCCCGTAGGGATAGGCAGAGACCACTTCTTTCCACTTGCTACGATCCTCACATACTTCTTTCGCTTCGTCCACTTTCATTATTCTCTTCATACATGCTATATAGTAATATATATAGCAATTGTCGAGTATTGAAACCTCCTTTAATTATAACCATATTATATACCTGTATAATTAGTTAAATGACCACACTTTTGACGTCATTGGCAAGTTACCATGCGTAACATGCAAATTCGGCCGAATGCGACAGTCGTCGTGTGCGCCCTGTTAGCGGCTACACGGCACTTTCTCGAGCAGAGCTTCAATTACCACACAATGGACATTAATGACCATCATATTCACGTCCACGAAGCTTGCAACTAGTTCCTGTGAAATACTTTAACCCAACAATTTCAAAACACAACAAAACACGAAACTCGTTATAATTCTATTTTTGAATTGTACAAACATCATCACCAAAATAAATTCATATGATGATGCCGCGCTGACTGTCACTTAGGCAGTGAGAAAAGAGCGCTATTTCACTCTTGCTAGACTTACAAACCTCTTTCGCAGGCCATACTATTTTATTTCCAAGTACCGCACAATCATCCTTAACTGGTCGATCAATTTATTATTCATTGAATTTTTTTTCAGTCAATCTTATTTGATCCACTCTCTATTAGGCCCGTCCCAAATGTCATCAAACCTTAAGAAAACAAATTTGTAAAATTCCTCGTCCCAAGGCGGAAATTGAAATGACAGGTGCAAAAGCCCACCGATTCGACCGTTAGATACCTGTACTATTTAAATTACCTTAAATAAAACATTCGCCCGAATTTGACTCATCACCTGCTGTGCCGACGTAGGGTGACTTACCAAGCGTGAATAGAAAGTCAGGAATCATGGTACCCTACTTGCCTTGTGTTGTTAAATATACGGACAAGTAGTTATTAGAAGAAGCACACGAGTAATATGCTGGAAAACTCCAAGCAAAACAAAAGAACTTACACGGCTTTCAATTGTAGATCACAAATACTGATTAGCTCCAATGAAAAGGCACCGTTCGGTAAATTAACGGAGGTATAATATCGACAATGCATAAAGTTTTTAGTCTTCCATACATGCATCGAGTATTCTGAGAAGCACTCGAGTCGCGTTCTGACAGGAAAGCTATTTGTGTGCAACCCTGCGTCGGCGCACCTCTGTTCCGCAACAGTCTCGACTCGCGCATACATGTCAAGGTAGGGTTCAATATTCGAGGATTTGGTACGCGCTGATAATAAACGATTACCTATAACTGGAATACCGAGCATGAGTCTGTTTTATGTTACTTGTCTCATTGGGTCAGGCCATCAGACGCGGATAGATGCGCGCGCCTATTAAAATTTAATAAGCTGACCAGTGGAGCGCATTGCTCATAAGGAGTTAGAGGGTGAAAATCCCGCGCTACTTTCTCGGGCTTAATGCCACTTTCTAATCCTTTTCACAGTGCGGTGTAAGTGAGCTTCAATCAAGCACCCATTGAAACACGGTCAATTCCCGCGAGTCGCTTCCGCGTGCGCGCGGCGCCTGACGCGAGATCATTGCCAGATGCCGCGATAGATCGCGACGGGGTCAACAACCATTGCCCTTGTTTTGCGCACTCAATTATTTACTCGAGTGTCGACCCATCCAGAGGCATGCCCATCTCACAAAACAGAGGGTCAAGGGAATTAACGCTTGGTACGTCGACAATGTTATGTGCAAATTGTTGCTACAGCATTGTGCACTCCATTACTGAACGAGACGCAATCGCATATTTAATGAGGATTCGTTCCGTAATTGTAAATACACAAGACTAATACGCAGGCAATGTAACAAAGCTATCGATACTTTGTCCTTACCTTTGCATACATTAATGACAATATTTTCATTTGTATAACCTACTTATACTTTTAAACCTCAATTGCTAAAATAGGCATTTGCCCTTGTGGTGTGATGTTCAAGCTAATGGCAGTCTGGCTTAGATTCGTGAATTCGATTCACCGAATAAAATCTCCATAACATTCAAAGTAGGGGCTCAATATTTGTTCCTAAAGGTATATATAACACAACAATAGTATAGGGACCTACTAGGAACTGGTGAGCATGTATGAACAGAGTAACAGAATGGTGAGTGTGGATGTAGATAAAGAGGTCTGTAAGTCTGGATAGAACTGCCGCTCAATATAATATATATATATATATATATAATAGAAGGGCTCGGCGTGGTAATATACATACATATATGTACTCGTGTGTATCGTTGAGGCTGGTGTGTGTATATATTGAGCCGATAACCTGAAAATTGCTCTACTTGTGATTCCCACTGGCTTACTAATATAGATGATTGTTTGACATGATATCATGCCATTTATTCCTATCGAGCAAGCTAATGACTAAAGTTAATTGGGAGATTATAATGTAGATTAATATGCCACAGGCGGCTTCAGGGTGGCGGGAAGCTCTTTGAAAAAAAACTTGGTTATATTAAAACAAAAACACACCTAGATAATGTCAATACGTTACTTCTGCGTCGTAAGTACAACTTGTGTTGGACTTAATGCGACTTAAAAGTGAAGGCAAAGTAGACATTTAAATTCAATATGTGGCTTTCACTTTCTCAAATGATAAAGGGTTCCAAGGCCGGGCTGTCGTCTGTAGTATTTCAACAACTTTTTTATTTCGCTTTTTTTTACCACTAACGTGGCAAGCAAGTATGCGTCCAGCCTGATGGTAAGCCACTGCCTATGGATTCTAAGTATGATCTTCATCATTTGAATATTGAAACAGTCGTTTATATAATACTACTGATAGTGTCATCCACGAAGACGCGCCCCACCGATTTCTATTCGTGGGGGTCGCTGGATGCTGAGAGTATGACCAGTCTATTAATTGTAGTGCGCGTGTGCACTCATGATACGTAATCAGTGTATACCGATAACTCAAACATTACTGGGAGGTTGCACACTTACACTATAAACTATTAGGAAGAATAGTGGGGCGCGTCTTCGTGGGTGGCACTATCTATAATTTGGATAATATTGTTTATTAAACTTTATACATTTACTAAAAACAAACAAAATCTTATATCGCCCATATCTAGTATAGCAAACACTCACTCGAGCCAGGATGGGTAAGGCGAGTGTGGCTCTAACGATTAAACAAGAGCAATGAATGCACGTTCGAATGATTGAACTTACGGTGTAGCACGCAGCCTTTATCAATGACCCAGTTACCTCAGCGGGAAGGCTCTAAAATACCAATCACGCTTAACACATTTTAGATGATTAGGAATTTACCAATTGCAAATACTGTTCGATATGATAACGACATAATTAGTGTTGGTGTCCAACGTGTAATAAAGCTTCTTGGTGAATCATATAATTTTTCTATAGGTTGATATGATAGTCGAGCTGACGAGAATTGTTATTTTATTCATTTCTATTTATCCCGTCCAGCTTCGCTTTAGTGAAAAGATAAAATCGAACATGATTACACCGCCACCTATCGAGTCAAATTTAAATCATCCAGGATTTCTTAAACATAAAAAATCCGATGTGCTAATCCATTTTTCGGTAGGCTAACCGCATTTTAACAAAATATAGATATTTGTTTATAGATATATAAATCATTTTGTTTGTTGGCAGGTGTTTGCGATGTGGTGCACGTGGACAACGATATTGCTGGTGTCGTGTGGACTGGTGCGCGGGGTGGAGGTGAGTGCGCAGGCGGCGACGGAGGCGCCCGCGCCCGTGGTGACCCGCGCGCCGCCGCGCACGCTTGACCGCAAAGCCGCGGAGCTGGTGTGGAATTCTTGGCTTAAAAGCCCAGAGTCCACTCAGAACGGCCCACCCCGACGAATCACCACAAAATCACTTTTCATCACGCCCCTGAATTGTGAGAAGGGGCAGCGACTAGACAGAAATGGTTGTGTTCAGGTAAATAAAATTCTATACCCGACTATTTATTAGAACTATTGGATTGGCACAATAATGTATATCGCTTTACATAGAAGAAGATATATATGTATTAGTTTTCTGATATTGCGTTCTGCCTGTATAGCGCAAGATACAAAGCACATAAGTGATTTTGATTATGGCAGGTAGGTATATTTCACCCTTCTTGAATTAATGACGTTTATTAAAAGAGTTGTTACTGTTTGCAGGGTGTGACTGTAAACAAAGACGAACACGAACGCATTTTGCTAGAAAAGCTCAATGCGTTATTCACATCTGCTCCCAGCGACGGCATTCAATACGACTATGGGGATGAAGAGCAGGGCCCACTGCAACTCTCGATCCCCATCGGGCTGGACCCCCAAGCCGCGCCCCTACAGGGCCATGAGCCCACAGGACAGGTAAGCACTTTCCAACACACAACCTAGTACCGACCGATTTTGCTTATGGCATACCAGGATGAGAAGTTTAGGCTATGCCATTATATTTCTTAAAAATATTAAATGTCCTGTTGTTAATATCATCTACACTTCATCCAGACGAGGTAAATAATGGTGTGAGTTGGTAGTATATCTGTTCGTTAAAGTGTTAATGCAACTTCCCAAAACTTGGGCAATTTTTTCTGCAAACGTATGCAAGTTTCCACAGGTTTCCACATGTTTTTCTTCACCGTGGTCGATCACCATTGGTCGATTAATAATTTCAAAATATTTAATATCGCCTTAGCCTATGTCTACAAACTGCTGAGGTTATTACCCACTCTTTGTAGATGTGGCTGGTGTCAAGCTTAACCTTTGCTTTTTTTTGTTAGAATATCTAACCTGGTTAGGGTAGCGCAGTTGTAAGACTTCGCAGAAGATTGCTTGTCAGGCATAAGTACAGAAGGAAACCAGCAGTTCGATCTAATTTTAGTGCGTTACCTGAGTAGTAGGTACCTAACCTAATAGATAAATATCTTAATTACTGTTGTTGTTTTCTTCCAGGCTCAGGAGCTCCAATTAAACGTTAAAATTGACAAAAAAGATGAAAAACCCGAGGGTTCAGCTAGCATAGAAGCTGAATTAGAACTCTTAAAACTACAACATTCTCATAACAACACAGGTCCGTTGGATGGCACTAGTATACTCAACCAAGACGCTATGACGAACTTACCGGAAAAACCTAAACGTGATACGCCCATCGCCAACGAAACTGAAATAGAATCAAGCGCAAACATCAGCGACGAAGGACAAAAAGAGTTAGTTTTTGGGCATGTTAATGTCGACCCGGTATCATATAACATTGACAACCAAAATCTTAACCCTGAGAAGATTGAAACTGTCAAACCTGTTGAGTCCGTACCGGCACAAAACAATTCAACAACCATCAAAAATGAACTTCAAGATAATAATGCAACAGCTACACACCCTGACACTAGTAGCTCTCACATACTAAAAAAAGATGGAGATCAAACCAAATTAAATCCTGAAAATGATTACTCTGACATTGGTGAAGCAATTAAACTGATAAGTCGATATGCCGAAGTTACCACGGATGACAATTTCTCCAAGGATCGAAAGAAGTTTACCGTGAAAGATGACAGTGTATTGGGCACACGCACCAAACTTCAACATCGACGTAATAAGCCCCTTCTCTCCGATATAGTGGCGAATGCACCACAATTGGTTAGTAAAGACGTAACACTGCCCAATGTATACCCCAAAAACGGAGCATATTACAGGTACCCCTGGTCGAGCCAAAACTATCCTGCGCCCCCGCCCGATTACCCTTTCCGTCACTTACAAGACTATTGGCCTGGTCGAAAGAAAATCGGCGGAGTATATAACTCACACGAAAACCCCAGACGCCATCATCACACCTATTCACACAACTTCCACCCTCACAGCTATCCTGTCGTGGGTTACCCGGGACAACATGATGGGTATCCCGAACATCATAAAGGATATATCCACAGAGTGGCCCCGCATCACGCTAACCCAGCGCGCCCTTATACCAACAATCAGGACCTATACAGTCTCCTGGGGTTGAGGCACTGGTTCAGCAGTGAAGGCACATCCAAGAGATAGCTTGATTACTCCTTTAGTAAACAATTCGACGTTACCCGACGACATATAATGGAAGCTATGGGAAAAATGAATGTTACGGTGTTAAGCATTTTTTAATTAGATAGTCAACTATAATTATTATCTTTAGCCAAACTACTTTTAACTAATAATTTTATCGTAATCAGATCACCAAAGCATGTCAAGTTCGCTATAGACGTTAACTGAAGTCACTTCTCTCCATAGCTTTCAATATATTAGCCTATTTATTTCAAAGCCAAATATTACAGTCATAGTTAATTTTTGTTAGATGTTGTTTAAGTTCTGTAAATATTTCTTAATTTAAGTGTTTTATTCTACAGGTAGAAATTGTTCACATAGTATTATTCGTTGTTTTATTATGTAAATGTATATTGTTCTTTAATAATAACCACTGAAATATTTATTCGATGTATATTTTAATATATTTTTTTCGTTGTGAATGTAACTGCTTCTATAATAGACGTTTGATGTTCAGTAAGTAGTATTGTAAAATGTATTATTTCACTGTATCGTACAAAACTGGCACTGGTTTAACTCTTGCAAGGAGTAAACCTAGAAGTAGATATATTTGGACTTTCTGTAAATTCAGTTCAAGTTTTCGTCTTAAAAATTTATGCAGTTATAGCTAGTAGATATTAGTTCGTATTATTAGTTCAAGACAATAATCAAATGCAGCATCGGACAATAGAAACCCACCTAAAACTACTAAAAATATTTAAGCATTTTTTTTTTACTCTCTAAACGCCTAGATATGTACTTCTGTTTATTCTATCACTCTTGCCTATTTAGCAGTTAATTTGGCTGTTATTCGTATTGAAACCAGAATATATTATATACTCACCATGTGAGATGTAGTTATTGAAATAAATGTATTTAATAGATTGATAAATATTAAGAGACTACACGAAACTTTAAGATCTAAATACATAACTACATTACCGAACTATTACACAATAACGATCCCACCAAAGTTTAGTTTAAGTGTTTTTTTGTCACATAATAAACAACTATGTATTCTAGAGAATTTATCTAGATGGTAGACAAGTTAAATGTATTTTTCTAATCTACATATTTACTGAATTTACTAGGTACAATATTATACTACCCGAAATAAAGTAATATTCTTAATTTGTTAATGAGACTAGTCAAAAAATATAAATTTTCCCTCTGATGTAGGTACTTATTATAATAAAATTTTAATTAATAATTTATTGATATCATATCCAAATGTATATTATTCCAGCTGTACCTACAATGAACCAACATTGTTCCTACATGACAATGAATGAAGGTGGTTTGAAAACAATGTCTATTCACAAAAGTATACCAGTGTTTCACAGTATAGTGTGAATACTAGATGTTACTAACTAATTTAACTTTTAAACTTGTTCAATCATGCACATATAACAGCAAATTGATTGTGTAATTGTTTTATTACCAATCCAATTATTTTTTACATGTTTTTGATACTTAAACGACGTAGATAACTAAAATGCTTATGATAATGCATAAATATACTCTAAAATTAACATTTTTTTTATATCAATAAAACTATTGTACAAATATTTTTAGATTTTAGTCATGTAGTAGAAACAAGTGAATCAATGTTGAATGTAATGTAAATCTCCAAAATTTTGCTTGTTACTCAATTAGATGGAATATCAAATTTATAAATTATGATTATCAATGCCAGTATTTTATTGTAAATAGTGAATGTGTTACATTAAAAGCGAAATGAAATTAAACTTGTATTTTTCTTGCCTTGGTATTAATAAAACTCTCAAAATCTGTACTGTATGACATTTTATTGAAAAAAAATACTTAACTTTATCAATAACATTGAATTAATAAATTCCTACCAGTAGTTTTCGAGTCAAATATTACCTTGTTCAGAAATTGTAAGAGTTTATCCATGCTTGCATATACTTCAAAATTGCATTGCGATTATATTTTAAAGTAACATAATGAACACTAACAATAGAAATTACTACTTACACACAAGTAATTTGTACAAAATATCACAATTATAAATTATAAAGTACTACTGCAAAAAAAATTAACATTACAAGCTTTTAAATATTCACCTTAAACCTGCTTTATTGACTAGCTAAATCTACTGTACACAAATAGAATGCTGGCAACATAATGTAAAAACAAACATGATTCATAAATTCATTAAGGTACTACAAAGTAATAATGGTTGGAGCTAGCCTTTGAAGTATATGCAAAAACAGAATATTGAGGATGGATTGTTTTATCTGCAATACTGCTATTATTGCTCCTGACATGATATGCCTTATGGTACTGAAGAAACATAACAGTGGCAATCATATGTCTTTTTATACTGACTCAAGAGAGAACATGTAAGTACTAGTGGACACAATACCAATCCAAATAAAAAAAATTGCCAGCTCACAATTTCACCTGAACTCATAAATCTGGATACTGTGTTCTGGAACATGGCTTAAGGTCAAAGATTGATACCTGAAAATTAATTACAACTGCTATTCATTAAATGGTTACAGTTTACTATAATATTCCTATTGTGGTTACCATATCTAATGTTACTTAAGGCAGATTATTAAATGATAATCATGATAATAAAATAATGATAAAATCTATATTTTGTGATTGCACTGAAATTCTGGTACTAGTATTCAACAGACTAAATAACAGAAAAATTTTGCAAAACAAATAAAGAAATGTTTTAAAGTGACAGAGTAGTAATTTTGTTTAATTACAATAAACATGTTGGTATAGATACACCTACCATTCAGAGCTCCGATGGTAGTAGTACCCTTCTATTGTAGCTGCAGACTTGTGGAAACATATATAATAAAATCCAGCAAAAGAAGCACCGTTTATATCCTTTATTGTATGGTCCGGCACTAAAAAGTGTTCTTTCCACCTCATAAATACGTAATCAGCCTTGGCAAGGGAATCATAGTCAAATGAATCCGAATTAAATGTTTTTAAATATGGGACAAACAAGTCAAATTTACTCTGGAAGAAAAAACATTTTATATAGATAGGTGCGTGTTGCAAAAGAATACATGACTTAAGATTTGTAAAGGCTTACCCAATGTTTTCTATCAACATCCTCATCGGCGTCCCATTTTCGTGTAAGGAAGGGATACTTTGCTGATATAATTTCGCCATCGAAAAACGTCGTCAGCGTCGGAAACTCCTCCGTTAAACCTTTAATTTTTAAATATCCACAAAGGTATGAATTTTCTTCATCTACATGCTGCAATTTTAAGTTATATAATTAGAAATTAGGTGTTCGTAATTAAAATTACTACTCCCTAGTTCTATTGACACCACTATATAATTGCAACAAACTCATATCCGAAACGAATAGTTTACGACCCTAGTGAACCTTTCAGTCGACAATAAAAAACCCCTAGAGGCTACAAGATCACAGTTTATCAATAATTGCGTACTAACTTACTTTGTTTTTGTTACTAACCTGCAAAACCACTTCGACCTCATAAGAATTGCCTTTACTTTTCTGGTGTCCTTGAAATTTAGAACCGTTGTACAGCAGTGATTTGGTCACACCAGGCTGTTTCGAGTTAGCTGGCGGTGGAGGAGTTATATCAACTTTTACTGGCATTATTTTTCCATTAAAACGGTGACCAAGCTTTTGTAAATATGACAGTTATCCTCACCGAAAACGACGTCTCGTGTCTGACAGCTCGTCTACTTTTCAATAATTTCAAGGCAATTTCTATGAATGAAAATGTTAACTGTAGCTTTCCTGTAGCTATGTGAATTACTTAAAATATAGAAAACAAATATTCTAGTGTTTTAGTCAGATTTCGGTGAAAAGGAAGTGAAAGTTGTAGCTGAACTCGATTGAACTCTTTACTATACCAATCATAAATCATTCGGGTTCTTTTCCAGTTCCAACCACAGAATACTAAGCTTTATAAATTATCAGACAGATGTTGTCTATCTATAGAACAGACTGTATAATAGTTTCAAAATATATTCATTGCACACTAACCCTTTTATCAGGTATTTTGAAATCATTTATTTATATTTTATGATTTTTCAAATTTTTCCTATAAGAGATGTTTTAATGATTCATTTCTTGGCTTTAGAATTTTCTTGAATCTTCTTTTCTTTGTAATGCAACGAGGAGTGTAGGCAACACTTGGATTGTGTACCTTAGTTTATGTCTTCAAACAAGCTCACACAGCAAAACGTTACAATTAAAAAACATTGAGCATCTCAGTGCCCGTTATCGTAGATACTCACCGGTTGGTTCTAGCGAGAATTTTCCGTTAATATTGAAGTTGTCAGGGTTATCGCCACATGAGCAGTATCACTAGACTACTGGACTGTGGTAACTTACCCTATCAAAGGACAGCAGACAATTTATATTAATGTTCTGTATCTAATTCCATTATCTTAACTATTGATAGCTACAAAATAAAGGAGTGTTCCATAAGTAATTTGTGACAGGGATCGGTTTTTCAAGTGTTCAATGTAGTCTTTGGGTTCCGCGACTCTCAGAAACGACAAATAGCACTACTTTTTCTGGATTATGATGAGTGAGGTTTCCAAAATGGTCGTACCTAGATATATGTAGTCATACATATCATCACGACAAGTCCCTAACGGGGTAGGCAGAGAGTATAGAGCGCCAGTGCTCTCTAGACTTGCATACCTATTTCGCTTCGTCCACATTCATCAGTCTCTTCATACATGCTCGTTGGTTTGGTTGATCCAGGTAGTTGGAACATGGTCTTCCTCTACCTCTTCTTGCACACACTTTTGCTTGAACTATGTAGTCTATATCGAGAATTTTTGGTAATTGTGTAATTTGATAATAACTTAAGTTTTATTTTAATTTTACTTTGCTGTTGTAGTAGTGTAGTAACCTGTTATTGGGTGGACACTTACATGTTCTATTATATCATGTACTTTTAATTTAAAAGTGATCGCACCTGTTGGTGATCCAAATAAATAAATAAAATAAATGGTATCAAGCAATCGGTAATGAGATGTCTCGAATCGTTATGGCCGGTATTCGACGTTTCACGAATTTCGCAATATTGTGTCGCATATAAAAATACGTATTACTTTTATAAGATCAATATGTTTTAATAATCTATACATATTATATGCTCTATTGTATATGTATGTCATTTTTGTCTGTGGTATAATGGTAGGGTTTCGTTCATCGTTTCGTTGACCGATTACTTGTACAAATTGTTTTGCTTTGTGATTTAATTTTATTATTTACTGGGTTTATCTTTAACATAATGCTTGTATGTATAAGATCATATAGTATTTGTTTTGAAGAAGAAAATTTATCAAACAGCCTTCTGTGATCCTCAAGCAATTATAGTGATATTTTCCCACATAATTATGGTTAACTGACGTTAGTGTGTGCATCCTCAATTATGGCAGACCCAGGTTATTACCACGGTGATTATATTCGTCACCCAGTTCTCCATGAGCTCGGTGTCAAGTACGGAATTAAGACCGAGTGTATTCCAGAAATAGCTTTGCCGTCTAAGTTGGAGGAGCTCAAGGATGTCATACGTAGAGAGATTCGTAAAGAACTCAAAATTAAGGAGGGAGCTGAGAAACTGCGTGGAGTGGCCACAGACCGGCGGTCACTCACCCACGTCGCGAATATAGTGAAGAACGCTAACATTAAACTAAATGAGCTTAAGTCAGACCTGCAGGAGCTGGAGTCCCAACTCTTGCTGTCACGCGGACAGTCCACACCGACCTCGCCTGAAGACCTTTCTTATGATGAAGAGATCATATTGGCATCTGAAGCTGCTCAGCAGCAGAGGCAACTTGGTGAGGCCACCACAGACCGTAAACTTGCATCCCTGGAGAAGCAGCTAAATATTGAATTAAAAGTAAAGCAGGGTGCAGAAAACATGATACAGAGTATCAGTAAAGTTAACCAGTCTAGAGATAAGAAACTATTAGCTGAAGCTCATCAAATGCTTGCTGATTCAAAGGACAAGATTGAGTATCTCAAATTACGCATCTCAAGGATATCCAAACAACAAAAAGGTGATGGAGCTGGTGCAAATGGTGATGGAAGAAGTTCTGACATGAGTGGGGTAGACTCACTGCTAGATGAAAGAATTGCAGAGTTGAGAAATCGTCTGAGAATTGAGGCAGCTGTTGTAGAGGGCTCTAAAAATGCCATTAGACTTTTACAAAGTGACAAAAAAGTAACTGACAAAAAAGCATTACAAGAAGCTCAAAGTAACCTGCTTGAGTCAACCCAAAAATTAGACATATTACGTAGGTCATTAGACATGCGCAGACAAGAACTGCCTGCTGAGAGTGCCGCTTTTATAGAACTTGGAAATGAACTCCGCAGTACTGGATCCAGCCCTGGTTATGTGAGCCTTACAGGAGTTGCGGGACCTCGAGCTCAATTCCTTTCCCCCACTCCTTTGATCAGCCCATGTGTACAAGTGACTGGTACTCTGGAAGTAAGGCTAATGGGATGTCAAGATTTACTTGAGGACGTTCCTGGACGTAGCAAACGTGACCCACTGGCCAGCCCCTCAGATTTGAAGTCTTTTGTTAAAGGAGTCACAATACGCAACTCAATGAAGTACACATACAGCATAAAAGAGGACACAAGCAATGAAATAATGGCAGTTATGAAGCTGGACAATCATGCTGTTGCTCAAACTAGTTGGAGGCCATGTTCCCAGCAAGCATGGGATCAGAGGTGAGAATCTTTATATCAATTAAATTCATCATCTATACAAATAAATAAAATTGGAGTGTCTGTTTGTAATATTAAAATAAACAGTTTTTATTAAATGCATATAGATGTATACACTGTACATACACCAAAATAACATATTTTAAAATGTTTGTTTATCTGTCTTTTTGTTCTGGCTACTAATCTCTGATGGGGCTTTCACTGGTAGATAGCTGATGTAAAAAGGAGTCATTTAGGCTACTCTTAATTTAGAAACAGTTTTTTTTTATTATTGTCAAATTCCAAGCAGGTGCAGTCGCGGGCACAGCTAGCACATGTTCACTCTTTCCCAGGGTTTACGCAAGGGTAGATAGATGTTGTACAGTAGAGGTACTACTTGAAAATGAAAGCTGTGGTTGATAGATGATGTGTCCATTGTTGTTCCTCAAGCACAACTATAAACATCTTTCTATTCATTCTCTAACACGGTAGTTGGCTTCCTCTTAAAGATTTCGTGTTTTCCTTCACCATAAAAAAAATGTGACTAATCACTGTACTTAGGTTGATAAAAACTAATAAGTATAGTCGAGATCGGAACTTGCAATCTATGTATTGCAGGTGACTACTCAAACCACTGGGCCAGGCTCTTCATTATATTTTAAGAAGTAATTATCAGATAAGATTAAGCATCTTAAATTATATAACATAACATGGCTTGGCTGGACTTATCTGCTTCCTTGAATTACAATTTATATGATTCCTTGCCTATTACTCATTATCTTATCTACATGCCTTAGGCACATATTTGTGGAGTGACTTACTATAGGCTCAAACCACAGGTGTTAAATGCTACATGTAATAATGTTGTGTGTAATATAAAGTAAACAAGATTTTTTAAATTAATTTCCTTTGGGCAGCAGACAAAACACTTTATACTGCCAGTATACATGAACACTATTAGTAGTAGGCCTTTAAATAAGCAGACATGATTTGTGCAATTGTATGAACCCAGCTTCAAACCTCTGAAGGAAGACATACTTATAAGAATTGGCCTAAAAAGAATGAGTAGCAAAAATTTCAAATTTGAATAAATTGTATGACAGTATATTTACCGAATTACTGAAACTATTATTTAAGATTTTTAATGTTTGATTTCATAATCTTTAATATTTACCTAAATGACTAAATTATAAGAACTCTATAACTGTTTCTATTAAAACTACAGAAATAGATATGGTATAATATTACGGTTTTCCACAAAGGTCATAGAACAGTTGGTATTCAAACTTACGATCTTTGTGTTGCAGGCAACTACTGGAACCATTTGGGCACCACAGTTTTTGTAAAATAGAATGGAGTGATATCCCTATATGTAATAATAATATATATATCCTCACGCCTTTCCACAAGGGTCCCCGAAGGGGTAGGCAGAGTTGTATAGGTAATCAAAATCAAAATCAAAATATTTTATTCAACATAAGGGACACAGGGAACACTTATTGAACGTCACGTTTAATATAGACTAAAGTTACCACCGTTTCCAAGAAAAAATACCTGCCAGGAGAAGAAACGGCGAAACAAACTCCCCGGTTTGCTTTTTTAACATTTGTTCCCTTTTACGTAATACACACACACCCACTTTCCGCCAGAGGTATATGTATGTAGTGTAGGACTATATCCTAATTTCCTAACATATATATATAATCCTTAAGGATATTTCCTATTGTGAAGATAATGATTACAGAAAAAGATCAATAATTAATTAAAATAATAATATATATCCTAATGCCTAACCACAAGGGTTTCCAAAAGGGTAGGCAGAGGTGTATAGGTAGTACTACCCACACACCCCTTTCCGCCAGAGATATATTTTAGGCGCCAAGGTAACAGATGTCGAGCCATTAATAACAATAATTATAATTGTTCCATTTCCAGGTTTACCATTAAGCTGGACAAATCCAGGGAACTTGAAATTGGGATCCACTGGAAAGATTGGCGAGGTCTATGTGCAGTTAAATTTCTTAGGCTGGAGGAGTTCATTGATGACATTCGCCATGGCATGGCCCTGGAACTGGAGCCACAGGGTCTGCTCTTCGCAGAGATAAAGTTTTTAAATCCAATTATCTCCAGAAAACCCAAACTGCAGCGTCAAAAGAAAATTTTCAAACAACAAGGCAAAAATATTCCAAGGCCTTCCTATGGTGAGATGCATATACCTGCAGTGGTATTGGGTCGCCTTTTGAAACGTTCATCACCATCAATCCAAAATATTCAAACTGCACATATCAATCAACAACAGCATATATTTGAATCTACATCACTTGAAAACCGTGAACTTGAGAACCCCAATGTCACTCTTGGAGGTATGGCAGGTATCAGACCTTTAGGCCTACCTTCCACTCCAACTACACCACAGACTCCTATAACTCCTCCACCAAAGCCAACTCTGCCTCTTCAACCACCTCCTAATGTTTCCACACTGAGGATGGAAAAAGAACTACAGGAAGCATTTGCGTTTTTGGAAGATTCATACACTAGAGATAATTATGTTACTAAAGAGCCACAAACGCCTTCCTGTGATACGCCATTAGTGGAATATCCACCATCACCATCGCCAAAACTTTTACTTGAGTACCCAAGTAATGAAGACCAGATTGTTGAAGTGACAAGCAACATGAGATTGTCCTCATCTCGGTCATCATCAGTTATAGAGACTGTTCTCAGTAAAGAAATAGATTCCAGGAGGTTATCTGGAGAAATGTCTATGGAAAGCTTCAGGCTGTTGAGTGTTCTAGGAAGGGGACACTTTGGTAAAGTTATTCTTGCTCAGTACAAATCAACAAATGAATATTTTGCAATAAAAGCTTTAAAAAAAGGTGATATCATAGCCAGAGATGAAGTGGATTCATTATTATCAGAGAAAAGAATTTTTGAAGTAGCAAATGCCATCAGGCATCCATTTTTGGTGAATTTGTTTGCATGTTTTCAAACAGACCAACATGTTTGCTTCGTCATGGAGTATGCAGCTGGAGGTGATCTTATGATGCACATTCACGCCGATGTGTTCACTGAACCTAGGGCAGTATTTTATGCAGCTTGTGTAGTATTAGGCCTACAGTATTTACACGAAAATAATATTATTTATAGGGATTTAAAATTAGATAATCTACTTTTAGACACAGATGGTTATGTCAAGATTGCCGATTTTGGTCTCTGTAAGGAAGGAATGGGGTGGGGAGACCGCACAGGCACATTCTGTGGCACACCCGAGTTCCTTGCCCCAGAAGTTTTGACAGAGACGTCTTACACCCGCGCTGTTGACTGGTGGGGTCTAGGCGTCTTAATATTTGAAATGTTAGTTGGTGAGTCACCATTCCCAGGTGAGGATGAAGGTGAAGTATTTGACTCTATTGTTAACGATGAAGTGCGCTATCCAAGAACCTTATCGCTAGAGGCTATTGCGCTAATGCGCCGCCTATTAAGGAAAAATCCGGAGAGGCGTTTGGGCTCTTCGGAGAGAGATGCAGAAGATGTTAAGAAGCAGGCTTTCTTCCGAAATGTTAATTGGGAGCAATTACTCCTACGCAAAGTAAAGCCACCATTTGTGCCAACCATAAATAATTTGGAAGATGTAAGTAACTTCGACAGTGAATTTACATCGGAGGCAGCAGTGCTCACTCCGCCCAAGGAGCCACGCCCGCTCAGTTCCACAGATCATAAGCTATTTGAAGATTTCACATATATGGCAGATTGGTGCTAAACTAGGAACCGCTATTCAATATTGATAAATTTGATTTAATTTAATAACCAAACAATAAAACCCCATTGCCTTACAAAGTGTGTGAAATAATGTGTATTTTGATAATAACAATGTTATCTCTATTTAGGAGTATCTAGTAGGGATTCTCATGTTATTTAATGCAGTTGAATGCAATATTTTATAATAAATTGTGTAATTTAATAAGTTTTTAAATAGTGCTAATGTTTATTTTTTTAAAACATCGTGTTATAGATTTATATATTATGTAGTTATGAAATTAATAACTTAGAAACTAATTATAATATTAAGTGAAGGCGTGTCAAATCATATTACGTTTTCAGTCAATTCTTTACTTATTCAGTGAAATAAAGGTGTCAACAAAAAGCATGTTTCACTTGACTTACTTCAATTAAAATGAAACCAATATTACAATCATAAATGTCTTATTATATTCAGTAAATAAGCATACATCTGGAATTGATTTCTTATGTAAGGAACAATAGGTCTATATTTACATTAGCCCTGATTTGGCATTATTCTATTAACATTGACTCAACTTGTGCGTTTGTTTTTGATACCAAACTGATGGTCTAGGAGAATTTATATTTGTTGTGACCTGAAAAATATTGATGTATCTAATAAATTTGAGAACTAGTTTCTGATAATTTACATCATTCATATTATTAAGTAGTTGCAACATTGTTTTACAATAAACAATATTGCTTTGAAAATTTTATAAAATTTTCCTAATATTGGTGCTATACCAAAAACTAGCTATTTGTTAATATATGCTCAACTGGAATAATGTCTGGTAAAAGTATTTTCAAAGCGATTGCCTTTGTTCCATACAGTACTCTTATGTACAGTACAAATACTTTTAATTTCAAATCATACTTAATCAATATGCCTAACAGAATAAATCCTAACTAACCCTTTGTTACTCTAAATCTAACTGAGTATTCATACAATTCTCATGACTTCTGAATTATAAGATACAAAAGTTATCTGATACCAATCAATTGACTAACAAATATAGTATTGTAGGATCTAAATGTTTCAATGACAAAAACATATAGCTTATAGAAGTACTAGATTGTATACATACACTACAAATACTTATGTACACATTTCACAAAGAGCTTCCAAATTCCAAAAATATCAGTTCAATATTGTTGGTGTTATGCTCACATGCGTGAGCCTTTTTGTTGCAGCACCTTTGCACGATCTGTTGGTTCAATATCATTGCTGTTGAGAGAGCTGCCACACTCCCTGCTCACTACACACAGGAACTCTGCATGCTCTTCATTACCATAGTTGTACTGGGAGCCAATGTTTATCAGCTGCTCAAACTTCCATCCATCAGACATTGTGGACACCATCTGTGTAAGCTCCTCTTCATGAAATTGTAGCACTCTGTAAACATGTTTCTTGGAATCTTTCAAAGGTCTTCTCTCCCTTAAACATATCTTTTCCTTAACTAATCTTATGAGCTCAGTAATATTATAAAATTCAGCTTCCTCCAAGACACCCTCTTCGGAAATATCATTGTTGATGACCAGTTTGCCATGACGGAGATAGTTCAGTACTGGTGAAAAATACGTCGGATCTCTGTCTATTAAATAAGCGCCAGTTTCATCCTGCAACATTAATGCATCCTTTATTAATTATTTATGGATAACCTCATTAGCATACAAAAAGACAATCAAGACAAATTTCTACAAACCCTGTCCGAAATTAAGTCGCTATCATCTTGTACTAATCGATACAAAAATGAATTAGGATCTCTCGATAAAGTGGTTTTAGTAGTTAAGAAGTACGTTCCTCCAACATTCAGTTTAACCCATTGCTTACTACTACGTCTTTCACTGTTAAACTTTTGTATATTTTCGTCTAAAAAATCACCGTCACCAACCCGATCCGCCATGGCGTACCATAAACAAACTCTTTTTGTTTCGTTAAATTACTGTATTCCATATTATTCATAGATGTTGAATATTTTAACGCCAAGTTCATGAAACCATGAAATTATGACGTATGATGTAACACTGAAAATTCGTTTCCGTTGTTTCCTTCAATCTTTTACACCGGTACAGTTTATCATTTATGGTTCATCTTATATCAGATCACAATTAAAAATTAATTATTAAAACCGTTTCACTCTTAAAAAAGATAATGATGGAAATTGAAGGAAGTAGTTAACAATAATTACTAAATACCTAAGATTGATAATAGAGTTTGTGATAAAATATATAGGAACTTTTCACTTTTTTTTATTTCTTGTTGTAAAATAACGAAAACTCTGAAATTCATTAACTTTGAGGCCCAAAGGTCACGAAACTTTTAACTTTTACGAAGATTTTACATTGGATTTAGTGGAAGGCCAACAGCAAATACATTGTGGCATCATAATAAGGCTTCAGTATAATGTGACAAATAATATATTGTTGAATGAAACTGTTGTTGAATGTTGTATGAAAATGTAATATACGAGCCAAAAAAATTAAAAACATAAATCAAATTCATAATTTCAAAAATACCAGTAAACCATGGTATTTTTTTTTTCATATATATTATTAAACATTGTGGTACATCTTTTCTTTCTGGTCGACTGTCTGTCACACAAAAAGAAGTATTTCTTGATTGTCTTGATTGTGTATATGTACCTTTAGTGGATTTACAAACAAATTACATTAATTTTTCAACATTATATATGTTTTCTGGTTTAAATTTGTAAGACATATAATGTTTATGTGACTAAAGTTTGTAAAACAATGAGTGGCAATATAGATAATGAAAGATCCCTTACTGCTAGTAAAATGTTTCCTATAGATTTAGCTCCTCAAAAAATTACCATCGTCAAGAGCGTTCCAAATACTGATATGAAAATGGCGCATTTGATCCCTGGTCAGCCGAAAACCTCTGGTTCTAGTCAGATCTTGACCCACGCCAATGCTGGGTCAAGCTTAATGCGTCCAGGACTCGCTCAAATCATTTCGCCAAGCGTCTCATCTCAGGTACGTCAATCACGCTTGTTTAGGGGATTGAGCTCACGTTATTATATTATGTACCAAATAGTAAATGCTTTATATCTGTATTTTTTTAGTGTTTGGTATGAAATGAGCATTAATTGACCCAACATCTATATTTTTCCAAGGGTTTATGATATGTTATTATTTCAGCCACAAATGATAGTGAGTGGATCACCATTACTGCAAGGAACTCAGATTGTCAGCCAAGGGTCTCAGTTGATAGGACCAAATACGCAAATTATATCACAGCCCCAGCTGCTCACCCCTAGTGGTCAAATTATTAGTCCTGGCACACAAATTATTAGCCAGGGGTCTCAACTGTCTGCCCAGGTGTCAAATCCCAACAATCCAACAGGGAATGTACAAGCTAATGTAGTTTCATCAGGTACTGGCACTCAAGTGATGAATGTTGGTCAACTTGTTAGCGGTACTGGGAACTTGGTGGTCAATTCATCAGTACGCACACTTCCGTCTACTGTCAGAGTTCTGCCACCATTGCCACATCATAACACTAGACCAGGTAAATTTTATCTAAAAAAATTCACATAAAGTGTAGTAGTTATACAATTATGAACCTCTTGATAAATGTATGCATGAAAGTGTAACAAATTAAAAAACTGAATTTACATATACTTAAAGCCATCTAATGGCTCACTACTGGACAAAGACCTCCCACCTCCCTATTATAATAATTAATTATATTAATAACCTATCATATTAAATAACTTTGTTCCAGTATTGTCAAGTGTAAATGTGAATAATACTGGTGTGTTGGTAAGCAAGGGTGTAACTAGCCATGTCCCACGAGGGTTAGCTGCTGGTGCTTCACTTGCAGTCCGCCCTGTAGCTGCCACCTCCGCAGTACACCAAATTGGTACGCAAGGTTTGTGGGACAACTTATTATGATTGTTATTTCATATATGTATACATTATTTTTGTTTACCAATATCATATTATTTTTTATGTATGAAAAAAGTTATGTTTTACTAAAATAATGATTTTTCATCTTTACTTGTAGCTAGGACAATGTTGTTGTTTTAAATTTTTTACTAGTGTAAAATAACCCAATCTGCCTGGTTGCAAGCAGTTACTTGCATGTTGACCCACCTCAAGCTGTACTCTCAAATTTACAGTGTATATGAAAGCATATGGATTGTTGTTGTTGGGATGTTGTTAGGTAAACCTGTGCAAATATGATAATTATGATTATATGAAGAGAAGATTTATGTACTTGATTACATTTACAAACTAGTCAAGCAGATTTATTTAAAATATTTGTCTTCTAAAAAAAGGGAATGATTTAGGTCCTTTCCGAGGCGGTGGTCGCGGCGTGACTACAGCCCCACCACGTGCGCCCCCCATCGCTCCCACCGTCTGCCTGCCCAATACCTCTGTACTCAACTGTAAGTATAACTGTACTGTATATTACCTACCAGCTGCTGCCTGTGACTTCTTCTGCATGCAGCTTGAAATGATTTATTCCCCATAAGTTTCATCCTCTATTGTAGCCTCTTCAGGTTTAATTTTTGCATTGTTAAGTTTAGCCTAGTAATAATAAGTTAAAGACATAATTATAACATAATGATGATTTTGGTTGATAGTGGAAAAATAGTATGTCCTCAAGACATGAGAATTATAAACTAGTTATGTGTCTATCCATATCATCACACTGAGTCCCATATGGGGGAATGCCTATTTCCGAAATAGGCATTCTCTCTATACTCACAAACCTCTTTCCCTTCAAAGACATTGTCTCTACATACATGTACTTTCGCAAGATATATCCCAAAGTTAATAATTTCAGAAGTTATGTCAGGATCTTTATGTAAACGTATTCTGTTCCAGCGAGTGTGATCTCGGGCTCGGTACGAGGCGTCACTCCCGCAGTTGCGCGCCCTCTGCCGCTATTGCAACGGAACTATCAACCTACTAAGGTATCATAAAGATTTTTTTTTTGTATTGTCTCTCGTAGCTTGAGTTCCAGGAACTTTTGCTACTTAACTGGTCAATGGTGAGACCTAGGCCTCCAGCCAGATCATAATGTTACACTATAATACACTTATATACAAACAAAATATCGACTCGATTTGCTACGCGGTTCCACAAGCGTAATGTGTTATTTCAACAGAAGATTTTTATTTTTAAATAAAATATATCCTATGTGTTAATCTAGCAAATAATCTATCTCTGTGTCAAATTTCAATCTATTCCGTTTAGCTGTTCTGGCGTGCTTGCCACAATAACTAACATCCTAACACACTGACATTTATAATATTAGTAGGAAACATCAAAACCATCCGACTTGCACAATTATTTGTTCAGAATTATATTGTTTTAATCATTTATGAGCAAAAATAGTATTGAAAGTCCCGATCTAACTATTCTGGGTAAACTGTTTAACTATGCAGTTTGATGGATATATGCAGTAGCAACTTGAAAAATCCCTCTTAGTCAATTTGAGCTATGAATATGCTACCTGTATTAAGGATATCCATATCCTTAAAAAAGCAACATATAGAAGCAAGAGATTGATGTGAATGTTCCACGATATAGGTAGTGGGCGTGGCGGGTGTAGGCGCACGGGGCGTGGGCAACAGTGCGCCGGCGCAGCTTTACTACGCGCCGCCGCGAACACCATACTCGCACTCTGCTCACCACCACCTGCCGCCAGCACAGCAAGGTAATTGGACATCTGACCATTCGCATTCACCCTGTGATGGAGCTATCAGCAGGCTGAGTAGGCTGGAGCCTAGGACGGATAATTTGAGATATCAATATTTTTTGCTTATGGTAACTAAAACAAACTTTAATTGAAAAAAAAATACAGTTACCACAAAGGTAACTAGGTACTAATTGTGAAGATCGGTAGAGCGACAACAAGCCTATGGTGGCAAATACGTAGTCTCAACTCAAATAAGTAATTCCCATCCTCGAGTGTTCGATCGATTTGATCTAGGTGATTGGAACATGATCTTCCTCTACCTCTTCATCCAGACATAACATAAGAAGCTTATAATTTTTTCCTATAAATTTTAAGTTAGATCTGTTTGACAGTGAATGTGGTAAACACAATATCGATGTCTCCCGAGACGCGCTCGTCGCCAGCAACAGCCGCCAACAACCAAGTACCTCCGAGACCATCAATACTTAGGAAACGAGAGATTGAAGGGTAACTCACATTTTGCTCATGTACTGAATTTGTTAAATAAAAAAACCAATAAAAATATTTAATTATCCAGATAAATTCTAAGGGAATATACCACGTATGTAAGTCTAGAGAGAACTGGCGCTCTATACTCTGCCTACCCCGTTAGAGACTTGGCGTGATGATATGTATCTATATGTATGGAATATACCACAGGAAATCTTGGCAGAGCTCGATAAATAAAGTAATAAAAAAAAATCTGAACTCGGGATGGATTTACCTTGAAATAATCATTGGATCATGTATTTCGAAAAATGTTATACAAGCAGTCACCCTTCTAGTATTATACGTTGATGTGGCAGGTCGCCACGCTTGGCAGGCGTAGGGGCGAGTTGGGAGGACGTTCCAGCGGTTGGCTGGGAGGGCACGACGGGCGGCTGGGAGGGAACCACAGGTGGCTGGGAGGGCTCAGCCGGCGTTTGGGAGGGCGTGACGGCGGGCGGCAGGGGTGCTGGCTCGGGCGGGTCCACCACCATATCGGCCTCCTCCTCGCCCGCGCCCGACGACCCTGACCCACCGCGGGTTGAACATGACTTCTCGCCCCGGAAGAAGCCCCGGAAACAGATGTATGGCAATGTTTTATTTACACCGGGATTTTCATGGTAGAAAACATATACAATACTTGCATTGCAGCAGCAGTTTCACCCGTGTAAAATTGTATATCATTGGTAGTTTTTTTTATTATGAAATAAAACATATCCTGTTTGTTAATAATGTATGTATTTCTGTGCGGAATTTCATCCAACTCCGTTCATCCGTTCTGTCGTCATTCAATGTCGGTGTCAAAACTGTTTGGCCAATGATGTTGTCTCTTACAGTTTAACAAACGACGTGCGTCAATGCGAGTTCCAGGCGGAGGAGCCTCCCCGAGTACCCTCGCCGGTCACATTTAATCCGCCTCCGAAACGTAAGTATGTCCAAGGCCTACAATGGGGTCGAGCACCGTGTTACTATTACACGGCAACTAATCTGGATAACCGTCATAATTATTTTAACATAAATAAAGTCAAAATAATCAATCATCATAATTTTAAGAGCTGGGCTCTTGCCTCTGATACAATCCCTTCCATTTGCTTCCATGTATGTTAATCTTGGTGTACTTTTTCCTCCCCTCTACCTTTCCTTCTAAGATGTTTCTAAAGAAGCTATCATGTCGTATAAGGTTTGTAGGCGTGGTCAGGTTCGAAGTTTATGTAAATGAGGGCGTGGTCAGGTCCCCAGCTTGTGTAAATGGGGGCGTGGTCAGGCCTGCAGCTTGTGTATATGTAGGCGTGGTCAGGTCCACAGCTGGTGTCGATGTACGTGTGCGGCTGGCGCAGCACGGCGCTCCACTTCGCTCGGCCGGGCGATGTGCGGCGTCGAGAGCCTCGCGCGCGCGACATCCTGGCCATCGCCAGCCAGCGACACGTGCTCTCCAGCGCCGAGGGCTGGAAGGTGCACCATCTCACCGCGCAGATGGATGACTTGGTACTTAACCCATCCACTCACGCTTACTTACTAACCAACACCAAAGATGCACAATGTAGTATAATAGGTCCCCTATCCAGAATCGGAGCAGTCTGACCCAGTAAGTATTCAGATATGTTTGCACGTGATTTTCTCACCAAAATGTCGACAACATACGAAGGCTGGCATTTTATAATATACATCGATATTAATACATTACTGAATTAATATTTATAATTGCAGGTTTCGTTGGAATCTGACGTGGGTGAGCAATTGACGACTGTGCTTAAAGCATTAGAGAATGCTTCTGGCCGCGCACTCACGGCCCTGCAGCCGCATACGCACACTTTACTCGAATTATTGAAGGTAAATAAATTATCCGACGTATTAATTATTTGTCTATGCTTCATCCTTGACCCAACAATATAATGTATGGGACTTTGTCTGCAGGGTAACATACAAAGGAGCAAGATCGTGTGCGAAGGCATACAAGAATCGCGCGAAGATATTCTCCGCGTTTTCACGCATAGAAACTTCGTGTCGGACATCCTCACACGACAAGCGGACAAGAGGTGCTTCAGGAAACATCGGTCGCAGTCGTAGCAATACTCGAATCTCAAGCGGCGTCACCTGAAATAATTGACAGAGTTTATTTACAACTGCATTTTTGAAATAACTGCTATGATTAAGCAACAATGCATGGTGCGATTACAAAATGCCTCTGTAGAGTTAAGGTATTCGTGCCAAGAGTCCTTTGGAAACCCAATCTAGAACACTATGGTATCAGTCATACAAACGGTGATAGTGACGAGCACATAAAAATATAATATTTATAAATTTTGAAACTAGCGTCGATTTAATATACAGATTCTGTTGTATTGAAGTGTAAATAGTTACTTATATTGTATATCTATGCAATAAAAGAGTATTTAAGTTGAAATAGTATGCCTTGAATGTGTTGAGTTGATTGACTTATCTTTATTTTGAAAATAAAAAGATTTTATATTATGTAGCGCGCTCTTTTATATTTACTTTGTGTAATACTGTGGTCCCGAATTGATGGATACCATCTCCTCGTCTATGCGAAAAGGTGAGTAAGGAAAAGTGGGAGGAGCCACACCAATTTTTCATCGTTTGCACTCCATTATATGTAAAAATATAATGGAGTGCAACTTCCCTGATATTTTAGGGAAGTTGCGGTTGAAGATATTTCTTATGGCTGTTGTTCGCACATTTTCAATTTAAGATGAGTCTACATAGGTATTTTCCAAAGACTACAACGCAATATAACCTCAAGAACATGACTACTGTTAATATACTAGAGAAGAACGTTTGGAGTCGGAAGCTCATATACTGAAACCTAGCAGGTAGTTACTCCTGGAGATCGGTGAAAATTGTATTCAAGTGTTTCTAGTGTTACACTAGAAACTCTTGAATACTTGTCTGTCTTTGATTGCATTTTTAGAAAGTCATTATCTTATCCCTTTTGTGATGGCGTGACGATGTATTATTAAGTTTTAATTTTAGCCATTAATATTTTTGAGGATGCAATGGTAACCTCGTAGAACATTTAATAAAAAGGTGTCTTGTGTAATTAATTTGCCCCTTCTATATAATTTCTGCTCCTTTCTAAAATCGTGTACCCACAAAGTCACATGGCATAATTACCCTAATTTAAGTATGTATTAGATATAAGTAAAAGGCAATAAATAATTGAATTGAATTCAAAGACCTGACAAGAATGACAGATTTCAGTAGGACACAAATGTCAGTCAGTATTATTCAGAAATAGAAAAATACTAACCTAAATGGAAGTGATATTAGATTCATAGATTGATTTGAATTAAATAGATAATAAGTATTGCATACTACAATTTGTGTCTAAATTAATTTAAGCCCTCCATTATGGCGAGTAGCAGATTAGAAAGGATTGGAACAATTTTTACCAGGTAACATAACCTACAGGTTATTTATGTTCTTAAATTTTGTTTATGTACTTATTTCCTTTATATTACCTATTCTTAATTCAAAAATGTTATTTGAAATGGAATACATTTGGAAGTTTGAGTGTTCGCTAAAAAGGCGGTAAAATTATTTACGCGGGAAAAGTGAACGAAGCAAGCAAAGCAAGCAAACCAAGTTTCGCAAATTAAATACCTAACAAATACTTAGCAAAAAAAATTTTAACTTGAAAATGTCTTCCATGAAAAAGGTATCAAAAATACCTAAATCTAAATTCATAGCAGATGATATAAATGAGTTTATAAATGAATCACAGTTTTTAAAAGATTCTCCTAAAAATAAGAAAGGGCCTAAGCGCCTGAGACCTGACAATATTGATGAGAGTGAAATGGCTACATTAATTGGACAATATCAAGCCAGCGCAAAGAAGAAGAAAATAGATTCTAATGTTGAGACATGTAAAGAATCTCGGCAAAAAATATTAGATGTCATGGGCCATCAATTAGAATCAAGGTACGTACATAATTTTGTGATATTATGCTTACATACTTTATGACAAATTAATATAGATGAAATAACTTTCACATGAAACAATATTTCTTGTAGTTAAAAGAAATATTATTGTCCATATTTTATCACATTATTTAAAATTAAGAACTATATGCCATGCTTTACATAATATCTGGATCATGTTGCATAAGATATCAATGTTTATTAATAAACTTGTAAATTTTTCTGTGATAACTATCTCAGGAAACAAGGCAATGAAAATCTTCTTAAGAGTCTCTCTGAAGTATTAAACCAATTGGAGGCAGACTATGGGGCCATGAAAGAAAATGAGCAAAAATTGGAACACCTTACTGGGGCACTGATAAAATGCATTCAGCAGGCAACTAATGCCCACAAACAGAAACTCAAAGCCTTGAAAGAAATACACACTTCATATAAAAAAGAGTAAGTACCTCCACACTACACTTTGTTTCCAGAAAATATTTAAATAACAATGAACCAAATTATTAATTCATTAGTACATTTTACAGGTGTGAAGAAATGGAAATGGATCACAAAGCTGAAACTGATAAGCTTGCAGATGAATTAGAAGAAGACATTAAAAAGCTACAACAGAAGTTGGTCTCTGAAACAAAACGAAGTGGATGGGAGACTCTACGCAGAACAATTTTTCATGCTATGCAGAATGATTTTTAATTAATTATTATTCTAATAATAATTAAATTTAAAAAATATTATTAAATGATTTCTTTGTTCCCTGCTACAAGTGTGCTTTTACTTTCACTTAGTCACCTTACTATAATTTCACACAAAATAATTTCTTGTTTGGCATCCAGAAATTGTTCATTAATTTAAGGGCTTGGGCTCTTGTCAGTGCCCCAGTGCTACTATTTTCTAAATAAGTAGATCTAAAGGAAATAGTAGATCTAAAGAGATTTTATATAATATTTATATGCAATACCTCACCTCTGATCTGATAAGTACCTCTGCCTGTTTTTTTCTTCTATAATATGAATACAAGCACTGGATTCCCAAGTCTTCTCTTAACCTTGTTGGACCAGGCATGTCTAGTTTCTTTTTATTTAGTAGTTTAAAAATACGCTTTTGTTTTTCAGAGTGGAGGGCCTCATAACGCGTGGTGGCATGAAGCCCGACGACAGGCCGCTTTGGTTCGATGTTTATAGAGCATTTCCACCCATCACCGAACCTAAGTTTGCCAAACCTAAGCCCGAAATCAAACCTATCAGGCCGATCCTCTATAAAGAAGACGTTATACGCGCGTAGGTGTTAATGCAAAATATAATTAAAAGTATTGATTTAAAAGACTAATTAATATATACTGTACTTCACAGATAGGTAGGCCTTTCAATATTGTAGATATGTAATATATACGGGGCTTTTTAAAACAGGTCTAGAATTGTGATTAGTATAGTGATTTGGCTATTAAACGATTAACCCGTTGGCTCCTACAAACGATAAAAAAAGGAAATCTGCAATTCAAACTCGTAATATATATATTACGAGTTTGACTTGCAGAATGCGTGGTGGCCGAGTGGTTTCATTAGTTGCCTGCGACACAAAGATCGTAAGTTCAACTGTACCAATGAGTTTTTCTGAACTTAGTGATTAGTCACACCACGAGCTTTACAGTTAAGGAAAACATCGAAAGGAAACCTGCATACGTCTGAGAAGTAATTAAAGTGCTTGAGTAACGGCGATGGACTCGCCATCTATCACGTTGGCACCTGATATATCTCTGGCGGAAAGTGGGTGTGTGGGTATTATCTATACACCTCTGCCTACCCCTTCGGGGAGTGAATTGAGTGAATTACAAATATTAAGGAATAAAAACCTTATTAATTATTACAACCCATTTCTATTTTCTTCCATAGAAAGTTCCATTCACAAGGACATGGTTTAGGTGCCATCAATATGCTAAAGCCTTCCAATGAAACACATATCAAAAAACTTGTTCAACAATACGAAAAATTACAAGCTGAAGGAGTACCAGAGAATGAGCTAATCGAAAAATCAGTAAGCGCTGTAGACAGTACAAGACAAGTGGATTTGCCCAGAGCTCCCAAAAGCATCCCTGCAAAACAGGAATCTGTGACTGCAAAGGTTATGGCGGAAGCAGATTTTAAGAATATTTTCAAAGATTAATAAGTGTGAATGTTTTACACCTGTATTAGTTAAGTATGAAAGCAAAATTGTATGTTAACATTACATACAAATATAATGTTGAATTAGTGCATATGTAGAAGAGAAATAGAAAAATAAAGTATAGAAATTGCATTGCACAAATCTATTTTCTTCATCCATTACCCCTACTGTTTTACATGACCTATCGACATAAAGCTTATAATGTTAAAATAATTATGCTTATTATGTTAAATGCAAAATAACAAAATATACTCAATAACTACCTAGTATTGAGGATGTATTTTTATTAGACAATCAAATAAACATTGACTCATTTCTCAATGATATCATACTGTACCTACTCCGGCAGGTAAGCAAGCTCTGTCCGTATCAACGCATTACTAACGCTATCTTATCTACAAGCCAGCGATAAGGGCGGGTGCCATAGAACACACCTAGCTGTTTCTTTAGTGACCCATTTGATTTGCTTACTAATTGCAAAGACCTATTTGTTCCGAATAAAAAGTGCGAGTGTTTAAGATGGCACAAAGGAAACCACTTTTGTTTTACTTGGGAGTAATGCTCGGTGAGTACGTTCTGTCTAAAAAGTAGTAGTAGTACCCTTTATAGAGTAGATTAATAATACTTACTTAATAGATAAATTAATTGATACTTTGTATAAACTGAAGTATCTCCGTATAATGATACCTGCACCTACACAGTGTTATTATATTCAATGATAAGGCAAAGATTGATGGCCCAAAGAGTAAATAAATTTGTTTGTGTTTCTTGGCAAGAGTTCATAAAATTGTATATAATAAAACTAGTTGACGGTAAACTTCCATTCAGATTAGGCCTGGGTAACAAAGAATGACTAGCAAAAGCAGGACTCTTGCGTTCTAAGAAACGTACCAATCCTGAGTAGGTAGTCCTGTAGGAGTTCTAAGTATGGTTGCTATCATACTTAGAAACATCACAAGGTCGGCAAGTCGCTAGTGGTACCTCTGGATTGTATAGACTAAATAAATACCTACCTATCAGCGTTAACCATCACTCCTACAGTATGTATGCTTGTTTGGCATCATTGTCATATTATTATACTGTGTAGATTTAAATGCTACATAATACTTCCGCAGATAGACTAATAACGTTATAATAATAAATAATATAATGAGTTTTTCTAAACTTAAGTACAGTGATTAGTCACACCACGAGCTTTACGGTGAAGGAAAACATCGTGAGGAAACCTGCATACGTCTGAGAAGAAATTCAAAGGCGTATGTATAGTCGTGCTTGAGTAACGGCGATGGACTCGCCATCTGTCACGTTGGCACCTAATATACCTCTGGCGGAAAGTGGGTGTGTGGGTATTACCTATACACCTCTGCCTACCCCTTCGGGGACCCTTGTGGGAAGGCGTGAGGATATATTATTATATAATAAATAATATAATTATTTTTATATTTAAATTTTTATTATATTTTTACCGTTATACCTGTCTGGAGATAAACTTGTATTCATAATTATGTTTAAATAACTTAGAAATAAGTTTAATAGAGAGTTACTTTTTTCAGTTATTCTAAGTACACTCACACAAGAAACAGAAGCACGTCGAAAGATCCTTCGGGGTCGACGTGTAATGACTCGTACATACTATCGTAAGTTCACACATTATTACCATTTAAACTGAAGCGCTTCTTCAAATTAAAGTCACTTGTGCTAATCTAAGATAAACAATTAATAAATTTCAGGTGGTAATGCGGTTCCGGCCTGGGCAATAAGTTTCATGTCTGGAATAGGAATGCTTATTATTGGCGGAGTATTATACGTGGTTATGAGAAAACTAATCCTCTCGTCTGAAACAGGATCGTTGAATACCTACCAACCAGCAATGCAGCAAGAAGCATAACTTTAAATGTACAATGTAAATTAAGTTTTAAAATTAATATATTAACAAAAATAACATAGTAACGAAACAACTAATTCGGTAAAAAAAATGGGTTTTATAGAATTGCCTAGTTCCGAACCACACAGAGGACAAATTAATCTTGTATGAAATTAACAATAACCATCATGTGGAAGTAACCTTTACTTATAACCCGTTTCTAATTATTTAGCTATAAATAAAATACTATTCTATATAATATTTTTTTATTTTGTTGATACAATATAATCCAAGTTGCATTAGGTATCATGAAATTCATTATGTTATCACGCGAGAGTAATATTAATTATGGGAAAAAGTGACTCGATGGATCCGCGTGTAGTGAAGTGCTGAGCTTAGAACTCTCTGCGGTGATATTTGTCGGGGTCAAAGTATGACGTGACTACGACACGGTTGCTGAACTTTCGACCCGTGAGTGTTTGCTGGGCTTTCTGACAATCGGCAATACTGTTGAACTCGACGAATACCTGGCGGAATCACAAGCATTAATTAATACATAGAGTAAATACTGACGCAATCAAGATATTAAGATAATCGTTTGAATTAATTATGTTTGAAAATAGCATTGCAGTTGTAAATTGGTAAATAGCTAGTTGATATGAATGCAAATAGTAAACATGAATTATGTACAACATGCAATATATGAGTATTTCTAGCATTAGTGGTTTACCCAAATTTGCCAGGTATTAACTATACAACAATAAAACATAATTGTATTTTACCTTGCCACAGCCAGGTACTTCAACACCTTCAATCGGTCTCGGAATTTCTATACTTCGGACACATCCATACTTGTTACATTCCTCTCTGGAAACAGAACAATTGGCGTAAATACATGGTATTGTGACGAGTTTTAAGATAGACTTCAAAGGGTATGGTGCTTTACTTGATGTCCTCTAGGATGTCTTCATACTCCTCCTCGTCACGCAACTCGTCTGGTGTCACCATATTGAGCAGGCAAAGCACCTCTGTAGCCGGCCCCGCGCCCGCCAGCGTCATACCAGCCACTTGCAACTGCACTGGAGTCGCGCCTGTCATTGCTGCACACAAACATATTGAACTTGTTACTAATAACAATCTCAAAATTAAATACTCTAATAGAATAATAAACGCTGTAATAGAATAGGCAGTCGTCCATACTTCACAATTTCAGTGTTAATGTCCCCTCTGTCACACGTAACCCCTCCCAGGGTGGGTGGGCTACGAGAGTAGAATGCCATCTCTCTTAGACTTGAGGCCTTATCGATCATACATGTTTGCTGGTTTCAAGAACACAAAGTTGCTATTCTTCAATCGATTTGAGTGAATATTCAGACTATTTACACCAGTTGCTTCGCAAAACTTAATTGGGGATTTATATATATAAAATATATAATTTAGCCGTGGTGGCCGAGTGGTTCGAACAGTTGCCTGCAATGACAAGATTGGTACAGTCGGGATTCGAACTTGCAGTTCGAAACCAATTGGTACTGTACTGTACCAATGAGTTTTACTAGTACCTGAGTTCTGAACTTAAGTACAGTGATTAGTCACATTACGAGCTTAGAAGGAAAACATCCGAGAGGAACCCTACATACGCTTGAGAAGAAATTCAAAGGCGTATGGAGGCGTATGCTTAAGAAACGGCGACGAACTCACCATCTGTCACGCTAGCACCAAAAATATAGCTCTGGTGGAAAGAGAGTGTGTGGCTATACCTATACACCTCGGCCTAACCTTTCGGGGACCCTTGTGGGAAGGCGTGAGGATATATTATGATTATTATTATATTTATAATTGTATGGACTCGCCATCTGTCACGTTGGCACCTAATATACCTCTGGCGGAAAGTGGGTGTGTGGGTATTACCTATACACCTCTGCCTACCCCTTCGGGGACCCTTGTGGGAAGGCGTGAGGATATTATTATTATTATAATTGTATGTATACAGATTTAAAAGCTAGATATCCTAGACTTAAACTATGTTTGACTTTAATATAGTGACACTATGACTTATACCTGAATACTCACCCAATGTAGAGTTCTTTGCACCAATACTGGCTCTCTGCACAATCAGCTTCTTGTCACCTAACTGCATACCATTTAGACCAGCAATTGCCTGGAAGTGAAAGTTGTGAGTTTATGAGTTAATAGTAATGGTATATTGGACTACAATGCCAATTATAGAAATTTTCATGTGTCCTACCAGTATGTACTCTGCCCAGTGTGCATCGCAAGTCTGGTGGGTATGTTTACTAAAACTGTGTATAAAAATAAACTAATCTTAACCATCCAGAGCCATGGTGGCAGAGTGCCTTGAGTAGTTGTCTGCAACATACAGATTGCAAGTTCGAATCCCGGCTGTAACAATGAGTTTTCTGAATGTAAGTACGTTTACTAGTCACATCACGGGCTTTACGGTGAAGGAATATCTAAAAGAAACCTATATATGTAAACTTGAAAAGAAGTTAAAAAACGTATGTATACTTGAGAAACGGCGATGGACTCGCCATCACCGCATCTGCATCTAATAATATATCTCAGGTGATAATTGGGACAAAATACAATTGTTTATAATATAAGTGAGAGAATACTTACTTGATCAGTCATTGAGATGTCAACATACTCAGCAAAAGCATAGCCCTTACTGAGTCCTGTTGAGGAGTCCTTCACTAAATTGAACGCTCGGAGCTGGCCAAATGACATCAGGAGTTCCTTCACCTGTTTCACACAAACTTGATAAGTAAAAATTTTTTCATTTCCAAACATCCTCCAATAAATATACAGTAACGAGTGTAATTAGGCAATCTGAACAGTTTTGGCACACAATATCTAATATTCCCCTTAATATTTGCTTATGAACCTGCAGCAAATATATTAATGAATGTTATCTGACCTGTGTCTAGCCGCATGTTAGAATCGGATGTGAATGGAGGAGACTTGCCTTGAAGTGCCGACGTCTCACTCAAGTACAAGACGTATAGGTGAGAATGAGAGACAACAGTGACACGCGGGCCGCGAATGTGCCATATCTAAGCTAGGGAGGGGCAGAAAGCAAACTATGTCAGTGAGTTGTTTCAAAAAGTATCGAGCGTGAGGCGCACACGCTCGTCCTCGCTATGGTACCTGTAAAATACCTGAAACGGACCAAAACATAACGCGACTCACTGCAAGCGCCACCATAGCCCTGTCAACTGTTGAATCTCGCCCTGAAAATGGTTGCGGCTTCTAAGGCTATCTATGGGAACTAAACTAACTGTTTGATGACGATACCTACTCTATCATCCTACTGACTGACGGTTCATTAGCTCTATACTGGCATTGGTAATCACATAACATTCTAAATATTTTTATTGGGAAGTGATTTAGTACGAGGTTTAGGACAAATTATGTACTCATGTGTTATGCATACTATGTGGAGTAGAGGCTGGCTATTCACCTGGAAAATGAATTTTGCTTTTAATATTGCAATGTCAATCAATATATATTTTTACTGGTGATGCGACAAAATATCTAAGAATATTTCCTACAGCAGTTACAAATATTTTTCTATGGATCATTCACATCAATCCAAACTTATTCTATAAACCGTTAGGATCTTAACATCACTTCATCTTCCAACATGCAGGTTATTCAAGGTAAATGCTATCAGTTTCCAGCTTATATGCAATGATTGGAATAAACTATGTGTAACTGTATGTCAACCAATGCAACCCATCCATCAAGGAGCAATGCATTGATTGACTACCAAAAATTATATATATAAATTCCATGAAACATTGTGTGACTAGAAAAACTGAAATTTTATCAATCCATTACTTTTACGTAACAACATACATTAAAACATGTTATATTATGTTACTTGAGTTCACAATAAATGTTTCACAGATGTAAGGCTGTTCTAATCAAATTCAGTTACAACTTACTTGGTCTTCATTTAAATAATTGGGCAAACCGCCAATGAATATTTTGTGGGGTGAATCTGGAACTACTGTGCTGATGACCCCAGCTGTAAAAATAAATATTGACATGTTTCATAAATAACAGAACACGATCACATCATACAATAACTTAAATATTTCAAAGGAAAGTTTGATGATAAAAACAAAAAAAAATATGAAAGGGTTTGATGATTCTGTTAACAAGGCTATGTCCAGTTAACTATTATGACAACTACACTTTCTGCTAAAGAGGAAGATGATAATATACCAACCAGGTACATTAATGGCAGGATTTTCAGTGCCAGGCATTGGTTGATAGTCGTGCGGCCGTCGGATCTTCAAGCTCTGCCCTTTAAAGTTAATGCCATCAAAAGCCATTGCTTGTGTTGTCTCATCAATAGATCTGAATTCAAGGAATGCAAAGTTTTTGTCCAAGTTGATCTGGCACGCAAGCACGGGGTTACCGGCCGCTTGTGCCAGGCCCGACAGATGCATCTGCTGATTGAAAAACTCCATGGTCTCCTCTTCAGTGACACCAAATGGTATGTTACCAACATAAAGTCTTCGTGCCTGACGCGTAATGGTAGAACCGACTACCGGCACGGCAGCTTGCGGCGTGTCGGCGACGATGTTAGCCGGTATCTGACCAGCGGCTTGCATGGCTTTATATTGTAGCGGCGTGATGTGCTCGAAGCCCGGCGGTGGGACATCCCAGTAAAGAGATGGCTTGCGCCTACGAGATCTTTTGGGTTGTTGGGCGTTAGGGGACCTAGATTTACTAGCTTTCCTCTTTTCACGGCGCTCCCTTGAACGAGATCTCGAGCGTCTTCTCTCCCCTCTAGAACGCGATCTGCGTCGGCGGTCTACAAGTTACAACAAACAAATTACCTGAATGGTTTATATTAAAGGCAAATAGAAAAACAAAATTTAAATATCTTCTTACCTTTATCTTCACCCATTTTATTTTTATTTTTCAGTGGCACACCTATATTTACTAATCGACAAACGAAATTTTCACGGAAAGTTCATGCAATGCATGCAAACATTCAAAACTAAGATGGCTTCCTTAACACAGAAAGAATAGAGCAGGCAGTTGTGGAATAGATTCGTAGTCGGAAAGAATGACCCACAAACTAAAATAGAAGATTTTACGGAAGTACCTACACAGATTTAGTATTTAAAAAATAGTGTTATAGTAAATCCAGAATGTCGTATTCAAGTATTGCATCAAATTTATAATAATAATAATAAAAAATATATATTAAAAGGCAGATATTTAAAAGCAGAGATTTTGTCAACCATCTCTGCTTCTTGTCTGTCACATCCTACATACACTGGGGTCTTCATTACAATACTGACCTCTTTATTTTACCTTAGCCCTTAATAACTAAGTCAGCCCTTTTTAGGATAACTTGGGACTTGAGGTAGTACTCAATTTAATTTTACTTTTTAGACAGCGTGGTATTAGATATTAGTATTTGTTTTCAAATGATTTCAAGCAGTGTAGTATTAGACTCTGGTCTGGTCCTTATGGAAATTTTTAAACAAGTAAAACTTGTCAGGCAACTGTCAAAAAAGTAGTCCGGCAAAATTGTTAGGCCGCGTACCAATCTTACAGTCTATAGTTTTCTGCAACGTTTTTATGCTAACAGAATTTGGTCGAGTTTCTTACATGGCATTTTGTCAACAACTTTTCGAACAGAATGGAAGTGAAAGTTTTCTTGTTAGATTTTATATCGCAGAACACAATTTAATAGCGTCTTAGCTCGATGGCTCAGCGTCATTTGAGGCGAAATAGTATAAGAATTGTTATTCATTAATGTAAATATCGGAAAATGGTAAGTTTAATAGAAGATTTATTATGAAAAAATTATTGGTTTCGAAACGAAGAGAATATGGTTTATATACTATTGCATTAATTGTTACTAAAATTATTTTAGGACAATCTACATGAAAATGGAGAATTAAGAAAGAGAATAGATAAAAACGAAAATGAAGCTGAGAAGTTCGAGAGTGTTGATGAACCGGAAAAAACTTCCTCACAGCCTTCGTCGAAAATCATCGCACTTGTGTTTGTTTCTTTATTACTCGACCTGCTGGCATTTACGATGATCTTGCCTCTTTTCCCCTCGTTGTTGGACTATTATAACAAACAGGAAGGCGACGGGAATAGTTTGTATGCCATGTTATTGCAGGCTGTTAGGAGTTTCCAATACCTGACTGGGGCTCCAGATCGTTTCGCGTCAGTATTATTCGGAGGAGCTCTCGGCTCGATGTATAGTTTTCTTCAGTTTCTAACCAGCCCCATAGTTGGAAGTCTATCAGATGCATATGGAAGGAAACCTATGCTGTTAATTTGTTTAGTAAGTATTATGTTTATAATATTATTATGATTCATATATATGTCTTCATATTTTCCAGGTTTTATCAAACAACATATAAGTAGATAAATTCATTGTCTGCTCCAACTACTTCAACCTGTCATGATAACATCAGTATTGTATGTATAATCAGATATAAATTGTCCTAGTTTTTCAAGTGTTGTATTTTAGGTAGGTATATAAAATGAAGCTTTCTATATTCTCTAGGAAAATATGGTTATGTAGTGGAAGCCGTGAGTATTTTACTTTTTTACAAATATGGGTCCTCGGTACTATAGGAAAATAGCTTACTCAGTCTTAACATCAGTTCTAATTAAAATTATGTAAATGAACATCTGGTATATTGTTATCAGGTATATCTTTGATAAAAAAATACACATTTTTAATTCTCAGTTTAAACAAGTGTTCATTTGTAGTTTCAAGGTTTAAAGTGGGAAATGAAATTTAACATTTGAAAAGAGCTGCAGGTAAATGGTAATATCCTCAATTAATTATTTTGTAGGCAGTTGAATTGTCTGTAAATAATGAGGTGATATCATGCAGTGGAATGAAAATTTTATTTGGATTAATCTGGAATTTATGTGGGCATAATGACATTATTTTTTTTTATAATAAAAAAATAATAATAATTATTATATTGAAAATTGTATTTATGGGTGGTTTACTTTCTGGCATAATACATATTATCTATGTTTATGCAGCTAATATTAGACTTAGGTCAATAATTGTGCCAAATTTTACTAAATTCCATCCCATACATTTTGTGTGATAGATGATTCTCACTAACTGATATAATATGAGTAAGATAAGTTATCAATACCTACAAGAAACATTTGATCCAGACTGACATCCTGCCTTGTGAGAAGACTAACAAATATTTCCATTAATATGTATTTTATATTATTAAACAAGACAAGACAAGACATTCGCTATGACCACTCTCCTTTTCCTGGATTTGAGGGTGGTTACTTTTCCATATGTGTTTGTACATGCAGCTTGTAGCCAGTGCAAATTAAAACAAGAATAAAAAATAATTTTATTAATCTATTGCAGATAGGAATAGCTCTGTCCCATGCACTATGGAGCGGTGCTCACACATTTAGTATATTTGTGTTGGCTCGCTTCATTGGGGGCCTGAGTAAAGCAAATGTCAGCCTAAGTATGGCTATAGTGACTGATGCTTCCAATGACAAGACCAGGGCCAGAGGAATGGTAAGATCTAGCTGTATACATTTTCATAGAGTAAAGAAGTAATTGTAATGTACTCAAAGGTATGTTGTTGCAGAGTATTGTATAATTGTGTAGGGGTGTTTTTAATTATTTTATTATATATGTCTATGCCTTCCCACAAGGTGCCTGAAGGGGTAGGCAGTGGTGTATAGGTAGTTTCTGCCAGAGATATATTTTAGGTGCCAATGTGACAGATGGCAAGTCCATCGCCGTTACACAAGCACGACGTTGAGGAAGTTTCCACTAATTTTATTTAAGGATTTCCCTTTAGTCACCTGAATATTGCTCTTTTTGGTATCAGTTACCTGTTACTTAGTAGTAATGAAGTTACTTAATATCTAAGATGAACTGGGACCGTCGGTATCACCTGCGATAAATTTGATTGTTCATGTATAATATTTGTGATTACTGTACTGCTTCCTTGCATAGAAGCATGACAATAAACAGGCTATCTAATGCAAAGATATATTTTCAAATCTCATTAGGAGTTCCTGAGTTTTTTTTTGCAACAGTTAGCCTCTATATGCACCTTTTTCGGCGTTTTATAAGTGCCCACCTAGGCCTATGTGAAATAGAAATATTTTGATTTGATTTTATATATAATTACTACATTTAGAGATTGTTCTGGTTTATTTGCAGGCTTTGATAGGGCTGGCGTTCTCAATTGGATTCATAGTGGGCCCACTGGCCGGCGCGTGGTTTGCAAAGAATAGTGACTTAGCGACCGCCACCTGGGGGCAACGCCCCGCCTTCTATGCCCTATCTCTTTCTCTCGCAAACATCGCACTCGTCTCACTTTGTATTCCTGAAACACTGCCAAAAGTATGTATTTTGATCTCCTTCCAGAGCTTTTGCAAAGCTTATTCGGACGATACCTGACTCAAATATCTCTCTTCCAGGACAAAAGAGTACCTCTATCGTTCACCTTATCTAAATCAGTGGACTTTGTTTCCCCGTGGCATCTATTAAAATTCACAGCTGTAAAAGATCTTTCACAACATCAAAATAGAGTGCTCTCGAAATTGGGCCTGATCTACTTTGTCTATCTTTTTATTTACTCTGGACTCGAATTTACTCTGACATTCCTCACGCATCACACTTTCGGCTACACTGCAATGCAACAAGGGAAAATGTTCTTAGTCATTGGTAAGTCTGAAAAATGTATTCTTTTCCTTATCAATTATTTCCAATAAAAATGTGTCACGAAATATACCGACGGTACAGATGTGTCATGTTATGGAGATAGTGTTGACATATAATTAGTCCTTTGTAGGCCACGCTTCAACTACCTCTTCAAATCGATGGAACCTGATGTGTTCCATAGTTTTGGTTTGAGGAAATGATCAAGAGGTTTTAAAGGCGTAAGGATGGGACGTCATGTCAATGAGATGCCTGCAGTAGGAACTCGAAACCGGCGAACATTTTTGAAGAGATAATGAATGTGGGTGAAGCGAAAGAGGAGTTGTAGAGACTTTAGACGGGGCGTGATGATTTGTTTTTATGTAATGTTTTATTTTGCCTCTCACTTAAAAAAATCGACTAAAAACTTTGCGTGTTTATCCCATTTATATTAGAAATAGCTGTGCCCGCGACTTCGTCTGCATGGAATTTAACAGTTTTAATTTAATTTCTAATATAAAAGAAGCCTAAGTTACTCCTTTTTACATCAGCTATCTGCCAGTGAAAGCCCCGACAAAATCAATGCTATCCAATGCTATGCTATCAATATTATCCAATGTTGAGCAATGCTGTCGTGTTGTCCGTAGGAGCAATAATGTCAGTGCTGCAAGGGGGCGCGGCGCGGCGCTTGGGCGGGCGCGGCGCGGGGCGGGCGGCGCTGGGCGCGCTGGCCCTCACGGCGCCCGCCTTCCTGGCCGTGGCGCTGGCCGCCGCCGCGCGCCCGCCGCTGCTGGCGCCCACCGCCTGGCTCTGGCTGGGACTCGTGCTGTTCGCCATATGTCAGTGTCCACTCTTTACTTACCATGTTTTGACAACCACCCTGGCCGTGGTGATGCCCGCTGAGTTTTGCCCCACATGAATATTTTCAATATGTTCAAAGCACGTATCAAAGGACAGATGAATGTGAATGAAGCGAAAGGTCAGTATGCCTATTGCCTATTGAATACTGACGCTCGACTCCCTCTGCCAAACCTGTGTGGGAATCGCGTGATTATCAATAATAATATATTTTCACCTCTGCCTACCCCGTTAGGGACTTGGCGTGATGATATGTATGTATGTATATATTTTCACAAGGGTCTCCGGAAGGGTAGGCAGAGGTGTGCAGATAGTATCCACACACCCAATTTCCGCTAGAGATACATTTTAAGTGCATACGTGACAGATGGCGAGTCCATCTCTGTTTCTCAAGCACAATTACGCACGCATATTATACGCATAGTCTGGCTTTCTTCTCAAACGTTTGTAAGTCATCTCTCGGTGTGTTCCTTCATAGTAAAGCTCGTGGTGTGACTGATCATCAAAAATATCGTGATAAAAGAAACTCTTCAATATAAAGCCGTGGTGGCCGAGCGGTTCGAGCAGTGGCCTGCGACGCAAAGGTCGCAAGTTCGAATCCCGACTGTACCAATGAGTTTTTCTGAACTTAAGTACAGTGATTAGTCACACCACGAGCTTTACGGTGAAGGAAAACATCGAGAGGAAACCTGCATACGTCTGAGAAGAAGTTCAAAGGCGTATGTATAGTCGTGCTTGAGTAACGGCGATGGACTCGCCATCTGTTACGTTGGCACCTGATATACCTCTGGCGGAAAGTGGGTGTGTGGGTATTACCTACACACCTCTGCCTACCCCTTCGGGGACCCTTGTGGGAAGGCGTGAGGATATGTTATATTATTATTATTTTATTCAATATAAAATAGCTATAATATAAAATAACTGTATTTAAGCTAAACTGTGATACCGTATGCACTTCTCACGACCACGAGCTTTGTACTCGTGGTCGCGGCTTCGTTCCAGCTATGTCGTATATAGTGTGTATATATATTGGTAGCGACGGCGTTCGCTGTGTCGTGTATGACGGCGGTGGGCGCGGCGCAGGCGCCAGATGGCGCGCGCGGCGCCGTGCTGGGCACGCTGCGCTCGCTGGGCGCGCTGGCGAGGGCTCTGGGGCCGCTGCTAGCCGCCGCAGGTGACATGACAACACCCCTCCCCTTATCTACACTATCTACACTAATATTATAAAGAGGAAAACTTTGTTTGTTTGTTTGGTTGTAATGAATAGGCTCAAAAACTACTGGACCGATTTGAAAAATTCTCTCACTGTTGGGAAGCTACACTATCTCCGGTGAACATAGGCTATATTAAATTGGACCCGATAGGTGGCGCTGCGATCGAGTTTCAGGAATTTAACTTTTTCACCCGGGCGAAGCTATCCTTTTCTGTGTGTCTTAAGGTGGATTCGAGAATGGTTTAGATTTACAATTGGACCCGATAGATGGCGCTGCGATCGTGTTACGGGCAATTTAACTTTTTCACCCGAGCGAAGCTGGGCGGGACAGCTAGTTGTCTACTATAGATAGTGCCATCCAGAAAGACGCGCCCCACCAATTTCTAGTCAATGGGGTCGCGGGATGCGGGGAATGTGACCCGAGTCTATTAATTGTAGTGTGCGTGTGCGCTCATAGGTCATCGGTGTGTACCGACAATACTCAAACATTAGGGGAAGTGCACTTATACTATAAACTATGAGGAAGAATAGTGGGGCGTGTCTTCGTGAATGGCACTATCTATAACTGTGTGGTAATCCAGGTAATTAACTATCTCTGTGAATTCGTTGTCAGTCAGTCAGATGCCAGTAGGAAATCCTAGGAAGCCCATGGATTTATTTAAGTTATCAGCATATGATATTCAATTAAAGAAAAAAAGATAGCTCGTTACAGAAACATTTTTACGGTCAGTGAGCGTTTCTTTAACCTATACTAAGACCACAGAAGCTATATAATTAGAAGCTGAATGTGTATACATACAAGTACTGCTGTTATATCCTTTCTTTACTCCAGAGTTCCGTCAATTCAAGTTTCTCCAGGTCTATATTTTCTGGAGGGCCAGAATAATTTTGAGAATTACCTACCTTTACATAGACATATAGTGTAGTTTAAATTTGGTACTTGGTCGAAGTATATTCCCGTCAATTAGATTTGTATTTATAAAAATACTGTTTCAGTGTACTGGTGCTTCGGAGCAGCTACCACGTACGCCATTGGCTCGGCGATATTAATCATTCCAGCCGCCATGATGTACCGACTGAAAACGTGAACACGGCACTTTTTACAATGCCACCCATTCGCGGAGAAAGCAATAATATCTACTTTTTTATCTCTATTTATTTACACCCGTTTATATTGTACCGCCCATATTTTTTTATAATTTATCTCAATTAACAGTATTAAAAACTGATTGTTCTTAAATATTTTGTTTTATTTTTGAGTTTTAAACCGCACCAACAAGTAAGTACCATTAATATGTCCATATATCAAATATTACTCATTAGCGATACTCACTTCAACGTTAGGCTATATCATTGACGAATGCCTTCTTTAATAAAGGACTTGACAGGTATTAGTAGTAGTAGAATCAGCATTGCTATCCACCGTGGCAATGCTGCTAGTCTTCTTGGCACGTTGCCTCGGGATACCGATTTGGGACAAATATTTTATCTGTAAGTAGTAAGTTTCAACTGTTCTTGACAGGTCAATGTAATGTTTATTCTCTCGTCATTATTATAAGCCACCACAGGTTGGCGGATTATTTTTGCATTCTTATGAACCGACTTAGCTATACAGCGGGGCCCAGCCTTTCTACCAGTGCCCCATGTGCTTGTTTATATGGTGTAATATAATTGGTTTACAATGTTAGTCACGTTCCGTTAATGGCATATTCGGATGGATCCGCTCAAAATTTTCACCAAATCACCAATTGGAGCACCCGGATGCGATAATGTGATCACATTTACATAACAAGCCACTTTTATATGCAATTTCCGGTTAAATAATACCTACGTGCGCAGTATCATGTGTTGACGTTGGGGCGTTGCTACGGTAACCGTTTGCTTGCGAGGTTTTGACAGCTGTTCGTGTTTATGTGTCTCGAATCTCGAGAACAAAGACTACTATTTAATATCGAGAAGTTTTTAAAGAGCTAATAAAGCAGAATGCCACTGTTTAGTACTAAATTCTCACCCAAAACGATACCTGTAAGAAGGCAAGACACGACAGTGTTGAAGAATGAGTTAGGCGGTGATTATGCATCAAAAGAGTTATCATTAGACATAGGCCCTCTTAAACTCAAACTTGGAGACTTTGAACTGTCGTTTGAAGAGGGGCAGTGGACTCCAGGTTAGGCTGCTAAACTTAATGTATTTTGACGCTTAGAGATATCAGCATTTCTCCTATCGTATTGCAAACAACAAACGCAAGTTATGCCTATTTGTTGTTATTTTATCTTCATGATTTCCCACAAAGGTATCCAATGGAGCAGGCAGAGGGGTCTTTTTGCCATTGTTAGCTACCAATGTGACAGATGGTGATTCTGCCACCGTCTCTCAAGTACAACTACACCTACATACCTACGCCTCATATAAGCATCCTGGTTTCTCATAAATATATCCTCACGCCTTCCCAGAAGGGTCCCCGAAGGGGTAGGCAGAGGCGTATAGGTAATACCCACACACCCACTTTCCGCCAGAGGTATATTAGGTGCCAACGTGACAGATGGCGAGTCCATCGCCGTTACTCCAGCATATACTATACTATACATAGCCATAACTGTAGGTACTTAAGTTGTAAGACATTGGTACATGCCATCAAGGTTCAAGGACATCAAGGAGAACATTAGATCTCGATATCCAGGTGTCAACTTTTTTATATCACTAAGTCGATACCCACTCGCCACAGCTCAACACACAAGTATTTGTTTTTCGTCTATTCTAATAAATAATTTCATAAATGTGTGTTTCGCAGCTTCCGGAAAAGCCGGTGCGACACATAAAGAGAACTTACGCCTAAAGAGTGAACTGGAGAAGTTAGAAGAGGAGAACAATATGCTACGACTGAAATTCGAAATATTATTGGACATGATGACCGACAAGACTGTTGAGGCGGAGCAACAGGCGGAAATGCAACGCGCCCAGAGTCTGAGCTCTTTGAAGCAGAGGAGTAAAAAACAGAAATGGTAATGTGTAGGTAGACCCTGGAATTATCCCGTGATCCCGTCCCGTCCTATACATGGAAATCTATGATTGAAGTTGGCACTTGGCTAGTTGCCATCTTACAAGATGATAGCGAACAATTTTAATGTTAAATTATTTTTAGTATGCCTGTTGTTTTACACGTTAAGGCAAACTTTTGATGATGCCTAGTGTGGTTTCAAATGTTGCAAATTATACAGGCCACTTGACGGTAAGTAACCGCTACTATCATTTGGTATTACTGTCATGTTACCAATCATCGTAAATGTTTGGATCGTGGGTAAATGTATGTTCACTACTTAAATATAGGTACTACACGGTATGTAACCATCCGGATATTATGTCGACTGTCGGAGTCTCATTGGTGACCTACCAATAGTGATGATAGTTATGTACAAACAATAATTAATTGAGATAAATAAATACTACATGAACATTAAAATAGTTTTATTTTATATGTATTTATTAAACAGTGTACATTATATACAAGTAATTCGGAGTATCACAAGCTGGAGTCGACGTTAGGACAGCGGTTCCTGGCGTGTCCCTCTTGGCGGCAGAGAGTGCACTTGCGGGTTCCTCCCCTCGAGCCCCTCCCACGTGTCGCCCCTCGTCCATCCCTCCCACGGTCTCTCACGCGGAAGTTGTCCGAATTCCATCCTATGATGGACAGAAAGTATACTAGTTTGAGATACAAAGTACTTGTTTCTACTAGTTTTACAAACGCAAATGATATCTTCATCCATATCTTTTATAAGATTTTAGGTCACCAATATACCAAATGGCGAGTCACTTCCGTCTCAGTCACCAAATGTCACAGAAAATAGGACTGTTGCTCAAAAATGTGATAAGACGATAAAGGAAGACTAAAAAAATTACACACTAAGTTAATTTATTCTACCTTATTTTCGAATAAAAATCTGCTGTAACGGTAAAGTTATATACATGTAGAATAAACTTCGTCTTTATTCTTTTATCTAATAAGAAATAAGAGTTTATGAAAAAATAAAGCAATGTTTCGGAGTGAATATTATTTATGGTAGGTATTTTGGATGAAGCTTGAAAATTTTGTAGTATCATACGGTTCAGCCTGATGGTAAGCTGTTACCGTCGCCTATGGACGCTAGCAACATGAGCCAATCTTTAAACTTGCAGACCTCGTTCACTTCCTCCACATTATAATGTATCTCGTGAACCACTCGACGTGATTATATGTGTTAAAGTAAGAAAGTATGTAGTACATGTGTAATAAAATAAGTATTACCAGTGGTCGGCTGCGGCCCAGTATCCGCCCATTGGAAGAAGTTGCAACGAGAGCTCAAGTCCTTGGGGCACCCGTAGAATGGTCGCCCTTTGTTTGGGCCTTCCTTTTGAGCTATAATCCTTTAACAAGTATCATACATTTTGTGTCGTTTTCATTCTTTATTATAAACGCCTGTTATATGACTTGTAAATTGAACCTTAAAACAATCCCCTTATGTATTCAACTTGATCGCCATTTCAGAGCTCTTAGTTGTGAGTTTGTTTTAACAATCGCTATATAATCCTGGTTCGACGCTTTGATGTGATGCGTTCAGATTTTTTTCAATGTTTAACGTATAAAGCGATACAAACATATATCATACATAACAAATATAAAATAATAAATTGAAACATAACCTTCTAAAAGTTCTATCGCTATATTATCTACTAGCTGTCCCGCCCAGCTTCGCCCGGATGAAAAAGTAAAAATAAACACGTTTTTCAACTATTGCTTCCCCTATGAAAGAAAACTTTTTTTTTTATGTCATAAAAAGCCGTGGTGGCCGAGTTGTTCGAGCAGTTGCCTGCGACGCAAAGGTCGCAAGTTCGAATCCCGACTGTACCAATGAGTTTTTCTGAATTTAAGTACAGTGATTAGTCACACCACGAGCTTTACGGTGAAGGAAAACATCGAGAGGAAACCTGCATACGTCTGAGAAAAAAGGCGTATGAATAGTCGTGCTTGAGTAACGGCGATGGACTCGCCATCTGTCACGTTGGCACCTAATATACCTCTGGCGGAAAGTGGGTTTGTGGGTATTACCTATACACCTCTGCCTACCCCTTTGGGGACCCTTGTGGGAAGGATAATATCGGAAAGTTCACATGTAATCTAGCTAATGTTCTATCTCCGTGACCAAACGCCATTCCGCTCAGCGGTTTTGGCGTAATTGAATAACATATATCCCACAGTCGGGCAAAGGCCCCCTTTCGCAACATTACCCTCCAAAAATATATAACTAAGGGGTGATTTGTAAAGAACGATTCCCACGTACCTCTTACAAGGTAGGCCACAGTTGCACTGGACGCCGTCGTCGCTCCCAGGCTGGGGGCCGTAGGCAGCGGGTGGGGCCGACGGCATCACGTCGCCACTACTCTCTGGGGCCCACAGGAAAAAGTCGCATCCGCCATTGTCTTTACTATGAGCACATTTGTAGAATTTTCTACCTGAAAATTAACTAGTCAATGAGTTTTACTCTATACAATACAATTCCCTAGAAATAATTTATATGGCAAAACAACGTTTGCTGGGTCAGCTAGTATATTATATGATAAATAATATAATAAAATATCCTCACGCCTTCCCACTTGAATTTCTTCTCAGACGTATGCAGGTTTCCTCTCGATGTTTTCCTTCACCGTTCAGCTCGTGGTGTGACTAATCACTGTACTTAAGTTCAGAAAAACTCATTAATACAGTCGGGATTTGAACTTGCGACCTTTGCGTCGCAGGCAACTGCTCGAACCACTCGGCCACCACGGCTATTATATATTATATGAATTACGACAAATACGAGGAAGGACAGCGACACGTGATTATAGAGAATATCGGTAACTCTAGACATGACATTATAATCAAATGGTACTCTGTTAGCGTGATACAAGTCTTAGGCTTAGGCCTCCTCCAATGATTTCCAACCCCCAAAATAACACATTCTTTTCACGCTCATCTTCTTCAAATCTTGGCACTTGGCATTCTAGGGGCAGGTGTGTATGTCCAATGCTATTACTGGTTTTGAACTAAACGCAATCAAATCAATTCGTGACTCACCAAAATTTTCATTCTGCTTTCGCACCGTGAGAAGTATAGCGGTCGCATTGCAAGTACACATCACGCTGTCGCCTTCTCCCGGCCCGGGCGGGGCTGGCGGCCGCGTGCCGGTCGCAGGATTCTGAGTCCTATTCGTAGACACTGGAGGCACAAATTGCCGTGGCGGGTTGGTAGGCCTTGGATTTGGCTGCGGCGGTAAGACATTTCTATTAACATTGTCGGAGCGAACAACATCGGATCGTTGCGACCGTGTTTCCGGAACGTTCCTGACGCAGGAAAGGTTTATCCTGAGGTACTCCAACAACGTTTGGTCACAGCCTCCGACGCACGTCGTATAAGGCGGAGGAAACATGTGGCTTATTGAGTTGTTTCTCCATTCGAATGTAATTCTCTTGTAATTAGGACCACACTGCAGCAGAAAGAAAATTCTGTGTTAATTTATTTTATAAAACATTTTTTAACCTCAACTATAGATTTCGACTGTAAATAAATGACAAACATCATTGCAGTGTTTGTATCATACAAAGTTACTGTACATTATTACAGAGGTTTTATTGTTTAGTCCAAAATATGTACAAGTACACCGCCGTATGATTATACGATGTATAACTGCTATGTCAAAGAGAAAAAGTTTTCCTCGTCGACGCACTATAGTGGGTGGAGTGGGAATGAATGGTGGCGGGAGAATGATGTGGGGATTACCGTAGGGCAAGCGTCGGGAGCAACAGTGACGCTCTTGACCACTGGAGGCAGCCACACGGCGTTCTTGCAGCTGGGGAAGGACATGCAGCCGATGTAGAGCTCGTTCGCGTTGTTCTTCTTCGGCCGGACCACCATGTCCGCGCCGCATTTGGGACACTTTAATACTGGAACAACGTAAATATAATTGTAACCCGTATCAACTGTTCAAAATAATAATAATAAATATATAAATACCTGGGATAATTCCACAGAAATTGACCTAGATCCAAATTAAGCAAAGCTTGTGTTATGGTAACTAGACAACGACATGTTTTTAAACGGTTTTATTTACTTATATAGATAGATATATACATAAATACATAGGACATCCAAGACTAAGGCACAAAATTTCGTGTTCATCACAAAAATATCTGCCCTCAGCAGGATTCGAATCCGCGACCTCAAGTTTCGCAGTCAGGACTTCTAACCGCCGGAATAATAGATATTGTCGTCTATGATAATCTCTATTGAAAATTTTGGCATTGTGGTTCGAGTATAAGGGTACCTGAAGGTAAAGTTTGAGGAGTCGTGTTGGTCGGGGTGTACTCGGCGGGCGTCTCGTTGAACCTCACAGCCAGCGCCGCGTCTATCTTGTCCGGCTCCGCGATCACCGTTTGGTACAACTCCTTGTATATCTCTATCTACAAACGATTTTACTCTGTAAAGCAAATTTGCTTTTCTGACTTCAAAAGTCAATTAAATCACAGGTGATCGTTTTCTATTTCTAAAAGCAAATTCAAGTTTATTTGACTTAGTGTGTTACTTATTTAGTTCACTTAATACTACACTTTAAAACAAATCTGTTATAATATGTGATCTTAAGTTGCCATTTAAAAATATCAAAGAGGTTTTGTTGATTGTCTATGAAATTTTAAACTGCCAGGCATATCCCGTGCGTGTACAGATTTGCATTATTTTAATTAATATTTGTTGCTTTGCATAGTTCGGGCCTAGCGCAAAATGTTTGGCCGCTGGTCCTTCGAGCTAAGTAAGAAATGCTTAACTGCGTGTTTCTCCTTACATGTGCTGCTGACTCTGCACAATAATGTATTTTTACATACATATTTTACCTGAGTAGCTATCATAGGACAAGCATCTAAGTAATGATTGTCGGGATAAGATCAAATAGAGCGGCCGCTGGTCCTTCGAGCTAAGTAGGAAAGGTCTGACCTGTTCGGCAAGCACGGCAGGCGGCGGCTTGCGGCCGAGGCAGACGGCGCGCAGGTCGGCCTCGAGGCGCGCCCGCAAGGCAGGCTGCGCCAGCCGCAGCCGCAGCGCGTCGTAGCCCTCCAGCAGCCCCATGCCCAGCAGACCGGGCACGAAGCGCCCCTCCACCACGTCCACGTAGCACCGCTTTTTTATTGTCTCTATGTGCTCCGCGTGCGTCGCGTCCGTGCCTGACCACAATATTACCCATTTATTGCCTTACCCGGTTAGGTTGGGGCTGATAGATTATAGATTTCTGCGTCCTATTTACAGGGCTCGAAGGTTCAAATTGCGTTGTCGTAGTCGGTGTTGAGTAAAACGAATATTTCAAAAGAAATACGTTAAGAGCAGATACTGCTAATACAGGGTTATGGGCCTAAAAGGAGGCTCGTCTTATTCGCCATTTACTACCAACTAAGCCAACATTTACTATTACTTTATCGAGAAATAGATTCGATATCGTGGAATAGATGCGGGGAACAGATAGATAATATATACCGATGCCATGTTTCTCCATCAGGGCTATAAGGTCGGCCTCCGTCAGCAAGCTCGGGGGAGATGTGCTCCCATCCACCAAATCTATACTCGTTGGACTGAACGTCTGGCCTGCCTGCAAACAAATCAAACATTTTAAAGAATATTGTCAAAAGCAATAAAAGCCGTAGTGGCCCAGTGGTTCGATTAAAGACATAAAATATATTGAATACCTGATAGACATGTATTTCCTTGGAAGACCACTTGTCGTAAGGATACACATCGAGGTAGTTTCTGGCGGTGATCATGAGGCCGCTGGCCGCGAACCTCTCGCCAGCCACGTCGATGGTGGCCGTGGTCTCCTGCCCTTGCGCGTCCTTGGAGCAGCACGCGAGGAACGAGCGCACTATGAACTCGTATAGGCGCTGCTCGTTGCCTGATAGATCTATTCAGGTATACAGTCACAAAAGTATAACGGGAGTGGTAATGAAGGAATGGTGACGACTGGAACAGTACCGACACCCTATAGTTATTTACTGTAACGTGTCGGTACTGGTCCTGTCCAGACATATTGCACTAGTTCTAGTGCTGTATTCATGTAAGTATGGTCTCTAGATCATTTGACGTGGAATGTTTGTGCTTGCCAGCAGTGACAGTTTGTCCGTTATGCTGCAAGTACATCAACACCACACAATATAACGTAGGCAACGAGCGAATACACCAGGTATTGCTAAGGCCCACAAACTAAGGTTTACTTAGCGTTTACCATCAGGCGCGCCGTATGCTTATTAAAATTGTAATATAAAATATCGTATATTTCAGAATAACCTGTAAAAAAGAGATTGATACTCATGTCCAAAGGCCCTCATTAAGACCTATACAGGAAAAAATAAAAATAGAGAGTGGTGAGAATTTTTACCCTTTGTTATGAAACAGCTTGCATTTCAAGCAAGAGTGAGTGAGATTATAACTACCGACCTCTGCCTGCCCTTGAGGGAAGGAGTGAAGGTATATAAACATTTCAAGCAGGAATATTTAATGGACACTTACTGCTGCCATATTTGGTGGGATGTATAGGTGGATGGGCCTTATCAGATTTGTTCCCTTGTCTGGGAGTAGGTCCACCAGTGTCCAGTATGTTCTGAGCGAATGCCCCCCACTGGGGGTCACCGGTCTGCAGTCCCACAAGCTGGCCCAGATTCATCTCCTTAGGATACTCATTTGTCTCAGTACGAGGATAACTAATGAATCCCTGAGTATAGAGTCTTTCAGCTAAACGCATAGTCTCTTTAGCATTGATTTTTAGCTTTCTTGATGCAAGTTTTTCTAGTTCCTATAAAATATATGATTTTGAAAGAATATATATAATAATGTATAATTTTTTTTTTATTGCTTTGGCAGTAAAAACAACTGAAAATACACAGAACATATTTGCATCCATATTATGAATGGCACATACTTATCGTAAACATACTCAGGATATTAATAATAATTTTTTGTTTTCCATAATTCACCCACCAACCACCAAGTAGGCAAACAAGCAGCTTAGTCCACCTGATATAGTATGCATATGTGGTATGTACATAGTATGGATGCTTGTAGCTCTAAAGGTATGGGTTGCGCGTTACTGACTTTGTAGAGATCTTTACTAAATGAACACTTACCACAGTGTCTAAAGGCAGAGGGCGCCACTTGGACTTGGGTTTCGTTTTGACGTCACATACTTTAGCCTGAGGACTCTCCAAACATTTATCATGAAGTACTTGGCATGCTACTTGATCAAACAGGCGCACTCTCTCCCATGAGAAATCCACACTCAGATTGTTTATCGTGTGGTTAACTGGTGGAAAAAGCGTAATTATGAAGAATCTTGGGGGTATTACTTACTGGTTGATAGTTCAGAATTCTTTAGTATCTTTAACGTTATTTTCATACAAATATGCAAATAAAGATGATATTAATGCTCTTATTAATTTATATATATGTCTAACAATGAATTTTAACCTCTATTGTCTCTAGTACTGGGTTGATATTCAATTAGCCACTAAGCACAGTACGACTGCTACAGTAATCTCATTAAAAAAAGATCATATTCATAAGTACACATTACCTTTTACTTTCCAAAAGGGTTCAGATATAAAGTTCTCCACAGCACGGTACCTCTCCACTACAAAGCCAAGTGTAGGGAACTGGCACGAGCCATAACTCACCAGGCTGTCAGCTAATTTACTAGGGAACACCTTTTGCAGCCTCAGTGTTTGGAACCTTGTGAATGCAGCGCCTGGAGGTTAAGATAGTATATAAGTACCTACATTAAAAAAGGGAACCAACAGAAAACCAGGGAGTTTCTTTCACCTTCTTTTCTTTCTTTTGCATTCTTTTCCTGAAAGGTTTTTAAAATTTATTTGTATTTATATGTATGTAACATGTTCAATAAGTTCTCCCTGTGTTCTTTATTTAATAAGAGATTTGAGATTTAATATGTTCAGCCAAAAGAGTAACTCAAAGTGAAATGTTTTTAAAAATAACTAAGAGAAATAATAGTTAGCTTATTTGATGAGAACAGATAAAGCCTATCCTGTGCGATTCGATTTTTTTGTGTTAATTTACTTGGCACAATCTCTCTCCCTCATTGTCTAATTGACCCATAGCTTTTAGAAACTTTTTTGTCATAGACTATGTATAATTTAGCTTCACTGCCTTTTTGCCTGTGATAAGAGACCTTTTGAGAGAAACTGAATATATATGTGGCAATAAATAATTATAATATATTATTGACCTATCCTCAAATCCAGTTCTTGTCTCACATCAACAGCATCACTGACATTCTTATCTGGTTGCTCCAGTGTCTGCAGGGCTCTCCTCACTGATACTGCTGTGATCTCAGAAAACTTAGCCCGGAATATCTTAAGGTTATTCTTCACTGCAGTGCAAACTTCTATTATTTCAAAGCCTATGTTCTCCCCTTCTCTGTCGCAATCTGTCCATATTATGAGACCTTGGCAACCTCTTATCTCTTTTTCTAAAGTTTTCTGAAATTAAAATGACAGATCATTCATAAATGTTCATTAATATATTGAGTTTGAGAGTTCAAATTGATTGGACTTACCTTGATATTTTCATAGTCTTTAGGACAGTACTTAAACACAGGAGCAGTAAATAGTGTGAGTGGGTCGCAGGATTGCCAACCCTTGTAAGCTCCAACAAACTCCAGACCTAGTAAGTGTCCTGAGACTGATGTCATCACCATCTGGCACTTCTGGCCGTTCACCTCTCCATCAAATTCATAAATTTTATTGAACCGCGACAGTCCTTCACGCTAGAAATAAACAGCGGTGTATGTTGAGTTTTGATAAAGAAATATGTGCCTTACTAAAATAGTTTTTCCAAAGTAATTTGAACTTACCCTTCTAGAAGACCCGCGAGACAAATGCAAAGCAATATTTTTTGCAGCATCATTTTTTTCAGCAACGTTTAGATATTTCATTACAGTGTTTTTGCTTCTGTTAAAGTTTAAACTGGGATAAAATTTTGAATAATAAAAAGTAAACAAAACCCTTTGTTTGAGGTTATTACTGTAACTTAAAAATTTCATAACTGTGTTGTCGATATCGATTCAAAATCATGACGTGTTTTTAATTCAAATTCCTATATTAAAAGTTCATTATTCTGTTCGCTACATAATAGTAAACGTACAATCTGTGAATATACGAAACAATTCCTATCTTGGAACTCCCGCCCTAAACTAAACAAACATTGCATACACAGATACAAAAATGAATTTATGTTGCACAGATTCGATAGATATGTGGTCTGTACATCCAAAATATAAAATATTTTTTATTGCTTTTTCGTAGCTAGATTTCCCAGAAATGTGGTTAATTCGGTCAATGGTGGCATCAATATAAGTCTTCTGCTAGAAAACTAGAAGAAAAACTAGTAGTCGTCTTTGTAATGGGATAATTTCCACGCCTCAAAAATTTACTACAAATAGGACTTATGTCACAAATTAGGTACTGTTCACTCAGCTAGATTCCCGACTAATGACGACGACTCCCTAAATAGCATAGGTAGGTAATAGGTTTAGGTACAAACCGTTGGCTTAGCATTCAGAAGATCAAAGCTGTCTCCCGATAGTGCCACTAATGTAATGTCAAAATTTACTGTCAGTCTATAACTGTCATATAACATCAACTCCAGCTGGGCATGGTTTCATGGAATATGTACCTACCTAGTTATTATCACAGAGTACATTCTGACTTTTCGGTTGCGAAGTTGATTCATGAAGATTCAGGAAGTGTTGTTGTTGTTGTTGGTGTGATTCATATATTATAAAGTGATGATTAATATAGTTTTTTCCATCGACCTTCTGTTCTACACATAGATTGCGGTTGTTTACATTATATTACTCAGATCTACTAAAGACAATGAATTTGCCCCGTTCGTTTGCGCAGAAACCCTTAACCTTTACAAAAATGTGTTTCCTTGTGAATTGTCTCAAACGATTGAAAAGTTCCCAGCAATGGTTGGCTCGACAAAAATCTGATCCTTATGTTGAGAAGGCTAAGATGAAGAACTATAGGTAATTTAATTTAAACAATGGTACACTTTAAAAAAAAAAGGGTATAGAAGCACTACGTAAATTATATTTTGTCAATTAATTTGTTTTCATAGATGTCGAAGTGCTTTCAAACTGCTAGAAATGAATGAAAAAACGAACATATTAGTACCTGGGCTGACGGTTGTGGATCTGGGCGCGTCACCCGGCTCCTGGACGCAAGTCGCAGTTCATAAGACTAATGCAGATGGGGCTGACCCCACACATCCAAAAGGAACTGTTATCTCTATTGATAAACTGCCAATATTTCCTATAGAGGTAAATAATTTTATTATGTACAGCACACTATCTGAATATTGCTTTTGTTATGATGTAACAGAAAGTTTCCTAGCAGTCTAACATAACTTTAATTTACAGCGATGCATTTTTGTTCTTTTCTAGGGAGCAACAATAATGAGCAATATGGATTTCTCAACAATAGATGCGCATGACAAGGTAGTGGCTGCACTTAATGGCAAAAAAGTAGATGTAGTCCTGTCAGACATGGCCCCAAGTGCCACAGGAATCAGAGAACTGGACAAAGATAGAATAGTAGGCCTCTGTTATATGGCCCTTAGGTTTGCCGCTCTAGTCACCAAGATAGATGGTAGCTTGTTGTTCAAAGTGTGGGATGGTAAAGAAGTCCCTATACTTGAAATGGATTTGGAGAGGTTTTATAAAAATATCAAAATCCTAAAACCTAGAGCAAGTAGATCAGACTCATCTGAAAAATTTTTACTGGCCCGAGGTTTCAAGGGTATTCAAAGGCCTCTGGAGGGTGGGAGGTGGGGATAGGTGGCTAAGAAGCTAATTGTAAATAGTACTAGACATGTTTGGATATGTTAATTCTACTTTTCATAAAATTTATCAGAAACACAGTAACATTGACTAAATGACATATTTCAGATTATAAGATATGTAATTGTATTTTAATAAAAGACCTGTAGTTAGTAAAAAGTCTCACCAGTGCTCCAACTAGATACCACCATCCTTGGGAACAAGGGATCCTTAAATATGGATTACTTAGTTAAGTGTGTGATGTATATTTACATTTATTACCTAGTGACCAAAACAAACTGATGAAAAATCTACATGACTACAAAGCAACCTTGGATTATTAAGCAAAGGCATGTACTTAAACATGCAGACTTTTAGTAGTATTTTCTGTGACATTTTACTAGTGTGTCGGGACCCTTGTGGGAAGGCATGAGGATATATTATATATTATTATTTTACTAGTGTGTTGGTGGTATCTACATAGTTAGATCCATGATAATAAATCTTTAATAAAAAAATTAGATATAATTATGTGTACAAGTGGTAGGAGTAAAGTCAGTATATATTACTTTACTCTTTAGGTAAAGTGAAGAATAATGTATAGACCACTTTAAGAGCAATAGCGCACTAGCGACCTGGCCGCGCGGCCAGGTCGCGCGGCCCGGCCGCAAGGGTTGCAATTTCAAACGCGGCCAAAACGGCGGCCAGGCCGCAGCGGCCAGGTCGCGGCGGCCATCGAGATAGATATATTAGTATGAAATCGCCATAGAGCACGCGCACTTGGCCGCACGCGGCCAGCGGCCACACCAAGCCGCAGCGGCCAGCGAGATCGACGCGACACATTTGCGGCCAGTGTTCAGTCGCTGGCCGCTGCGGCCACTGAGATCAATTGTTTTGTAGTTAAATCACCAGTGTGCGCGCACTAGCCGCGGCGGCCGCACGTATTGTGAAACTACAGCGTGATTTGTGATCATCGCGATGTCTTTCGACACGCTGTATGTGCAACTGACGATCGTAGCCGCCGTTTTGGCCGCGTTGCAAATCGCAACCCTTGCGGCCGGGCCGCGCGACCTGGCCGCGCCGCCAGGTCGCTAGTGCGCTATTGCTCTAATAGTGAAATAATACATAGTTTTTTTTTCATTATCGCATAGTTGTGAAACCTTATTGTTAGGGGTACTCTATAAATACCACATATTTATAAATGAAGAAAAGATAATAAAAGTAAGCAATAAAATACTCTTTGTTTATTATTTTGATATTACATCTATGCATTGAATCATGATATTTCAACATAGCTAATTCTATTCAGCATTACCACAACTCAGATTTTACAAATAAATATTTTTTTGGTTACAATGTACGGAAGTGAAAGTTGTGTATGGCAGAAGAAGCATGAAAGCCGAATAAATGCAGTTGAGATGAGAGCGCTAAGAAGTATGATAGGAGTTAAACTGAGTGACAGGATAAGAAATAGTGAGATAAGGAAACGTTGTGGTCTGAAAGAAGATGTAGTGACAAAAATTGGGAAAGGTATGCTGAGATGGTTTGGCCATGTCGAGAGAATGAATGAAGAACGCTTGACGAAAAATGTGTATAAGGCGAGTGTGAATGAAAGTGTTGGAAGGGGTAGACCTAGACGGACGTTTCTAGACCAAATTAGGAACGTCTTGAAAAAAGGTCAAATCAAGAGTACCCTAAACCGAAGAGCATGTATGAAGAGAATAATGAAAGTGGACGAAGCGAAAGAAGTATGTAAGGATCGTAGCAAGTGGAAAGAAGTGGTCTCTGCCTACCCCTCCGGGAAATAGGCGTGATTATATGTATGTATGTACATGAAAATGTTTGTTTTGTACCGTTTATGTTGTTAACTAAACAACAATGGACAAGCTATATAATATATCACAATAGTTTGTGTTTACATTAATATTTTGTACCATGTCAAATTATATTAATCACACAAATTATCTAAAATGTTACTAAAATAACACTTACATAGTAATTAATAGGTACTCTTAGCAAGTATACTTTTTGTATTAGTATTGTATATAAATAAATTGAATTAAAGAACAGCTGGCTTAAATAAAAAAAATATTTACAAAGGCAAAGCATTCACTTCGAACCAACACGTAATCACTTTCATAGTTAGCTGATGAGAATAATGTATGGCTAGTAAGCTATGTGTCTCCATTTCTCCAAAGACTGCAGAAAGCGGGAAATGTTACAACTCTGCATAATGCGCGATTTGACACCATAGTTTAATTACATGACACGTTAGGATAATTGCCGCATTCAATCACGTATGTATGTATGTTGTTTACAAAAAAATTTACAGACTACATATTATTGCAGGATCTTTTCTTATCGGTTCAAGACAACGTGAACATCGCATGTCCTGCTCGTCGGACGTTTAAATGTCCTAAAAAATATGTGATTTTATCACATACATTTATTTAAATTACTACGACGAATTTAATATGTATATCCCACCAAACATATCCTAATTAGCAGGCCTGTCAGCCCGTGTACATATACATATATGTGTACTAGTACATACACGGGTAACGTAACGTTTTAATACTCGTGTGTATATTGTACTCAGAACTCGTACGTCAGAGTGAGTACGTTTTCCCTACATAGTCCTATTCTAAACACGCCGCACAATAACAGCCTAGTTTGTACTTGTAAATGTAGTGTTTCCTTTGGTCCATATTCACATTTAAATATGCAAATATGTTGGTATGCATGCCATGTATATATATGTATGTAATTGCACTCGTAACTCATTATCGATACTTAGAACAATACCATCAGATTGTGATTTGTAATGCTACAGAACCTGAATGCTTTTACTGGTCGGATATTTGTTTGCAAGCTTGTAAACTTATCTTTTCGTCTAACCATGTCAATAACCTCTTATAGGTATGTCCGTCCTCAACAAATGATTGAACAACTATTAAGGAGAAAAGCCGTGGTGGCCGAGTGGTTCGAGCAGTTGCCTGCAACGCAAAGGTCGCAAGTTCGAATCCCGACTGTACCAATGAGTTTTTCTGAACTTAAGTACAGTGATTAGTCACACCACGAGCTTTACGGTGAAGGAAAACATCGAGAGGAAACCTGTATACGTCTGAGAGTAAATTCAAAGGCGTATGTATAGTTGTGCTTGAGTAACGGCGATGGACTCGCCACCAACGTTGGCACCTAATATACCTCTGGCGGAAAGTGGGTTTGTGGGTATTACCTATCCACCTCTGCCTACCCCTTCGGGGACCCTTGTGGGAAGGCGTGAGGATATATATATATATTAAAATTATTCTTGTATGGCCTGAATTTACGTCAAACATACAAGTAACTTCTACATCTTTATACGATATTGATTTAACGTAAACAATGCATACAAATGCAGTAGGTATGTATTATACTGAAGGTAAAGCTATATTGTCCTACAAATGATAATGGACTTCTACATATATAGGTATTGTATGCTGTCATCCACAGCTGCGCATAGCTATAGCTATATCACATACACACGTTTATGATTATGCATAGGCTTAGATCTGTTGGTGTTGACGTCATATCATTATGCAGGTTGTAACAGCAATTCAGTTGTTTAGAATCGCCATAACATTTGTCTATGTAACATCAGGAATAGATATCGAGTGAAATGTTTGAAATAAAAATTTCAATGCGATTCTTAACATTTAGACAAAGTGCGTTCGTGTTCCTTGCGAGAGTTTGTTGAGCTGTGCTGCGGAGAGCAAGCTGGAGTGCGCCGCGTGGTCGAGCAACATCAGCCGTTCGCCGCGCTCGTCACTCGCGTGTGTGGTTTGGGCACACCGCCCGCTGCCCGTCTCCAGGGCAAAGCTGCTTACGGCGCATATCGCATAGATGAATGTCAGCACGAACAAAGCACACCCAAAATCTGTGAAAAAGTAAGCGTACACAGGTAAATATTTTGCAACCTTCGAGAGATCAAAGTTCAAAATCAGTGTCGGTCTTGGACGGAAAGCCACCTGGGCCACTACAGCCCAGTGCCTGCCTAGAAATGTCATATGATACTCACGGTAGAGATTATGCCCGCCAAAAAGGTTGACGACGCAAGGGTATCCGTCGCCTACGACGACAGCGACAATGAGTAGCACGACGCCCACACACGCCGCCAGAATCCACGGCAGTACGTATTCGCGCTTGTACCGCACGGCGCCGTGCAGTAGTGAGATGCAGCACATCAGGTATAGGGACGTCAGGATCGTGCTCGTGTACAGGAACATCACCGTTACTGCGATCATAATATAGACTAGATTAGCTTGTTAGCTAAGTCGAAAAACACTTCAATATGAACGAATATCCGTACTTTAGTACAGTGGATTATATGAATACATACGCGCATTGGATCCTTTTCCGAGAATCAGGTACTTACACCTATTAATTTAAGTAAAAATATCTGAGTTGGCGGTGGACAATCGGGCTACGTGACTTATTATTTATCGAAGGTCCGGGATACCTTTACGTTAATCTACCGGGTACTCAACGGATTATTACGACGGATTACGTATTTTCCTACCCCGTCGTGGACCCTTGTAAGAACGCGTGGGGAGGTATTTGAATGGAATGCTAAAAAATAAAACAGGAAGGATTCGTTTTGGAAGGTACTCACACGAAGCCAGATGTTGTGCCTTGAAGAACCTCCGCTGATTGTTAGTACTGACGACCTCTCCCTCGTGAAAGGTGAGTTGCTCGCCATACGCCACTTCATAGAAGCCACGTCTCTCGGCGTCGTCTTCCATGTCACTGTGTAGCATGGCCAGCATCTCACGCACATGGGATATACCCACTAGTAATATTATCAAAATAAATGATGATAGCGCCTGCAATTGCAATAAAACTTATTACAAGCGTATTCTTTTGGATATTTGTCGGTGTAGTTTCGTATTGAATAAAAAGGTTATAACTCCTTGTGGTCAGTAGCCATTGTAGCCAATTGGTTTGCCCATGGAGAACCCAAGTCTCGAGAGCTTGCTAACATTTTATTTGTTTGGAACATCGTCGTTTCCGTTGATTGTTGTTGCACCAAATACACAACATTTATCTATATTTGTTCGATGGAATATTGGTGAAGCGAAAGAGCCCTGTAACAAGTCTAGAGAGAACTGGCGCTCTTGCGAGGGACTCACCTAATGATAAGTATAACTGTAAGTAGTGAGAATAAATACCTAATATGACATTAGGTAAACTAGTCACTTTGCGTTCAAACCGTTTTTAACCAGTTCTAGTGAAAAAATGCTAAATGACATCCATATAAAGTTAGATCGATGATCTAACTCAACATTGAGCTGTAGCTGGTAAAAACTTTTGTCCTTTGATTGTACTTACGATTTGATGGACGGCAATAAGAATTGTGCCTTGGCGTAAATTGAACACGTACAAAAAGTTATTTAAGCGAACCATCATTTTGTGCGAGAGGTTACATTGCTTCGTTCTGTCAAACATTTGTGTTTCTGTATCAGTAGAGCATCGGCGTGAGGAATTGCGAACATTGCTCGGACATCGCTCGAGGTAAAGTAAGCCATAAGATGCTGCCGCGCATGTGTTTTCCTATTGATTTTTATGTGCGTAACGCGCTGCGCATTAAACTGAACGAATGATATAAAAACTTGAATATCTCCTTCATGTTTTATTATTTGATCTTGGTATCGATAGAAATTTGTACTGGAACATTAATTTCATACATAGGCATAGACAACGTACTGGCCCGAGCGTATTCGTAGCCGATTTTTGGAACAAGTTTGCAAGGATTAAGAGAGGTAGGGCATAACGGGCTTCCCGTTCGAATTTGGAGTTGCCCGACAGTTTTTTTTTTTTTTTTTTTTGTATTGTCTCTCGTAGCGTGAGTTCCGGGAACTTTTGCTACTTAACCGGTCAATGGCGAGACCTAGGCCTCCAGCCAGGCACTTTATTTTTAAGCAACACAGCTAAGGGCACCCCCTGTGGGGTACAAACCTCGGCTTAGGGCGTTGCTGGATCGCGAGCAAGGCAGCTGGGCTGGACTGGTAATTTTATTTAAATAATATTTGGGGGGCGGGATTTGCGCGTCTGGCTCGGCGCGGGCCGGCGTTTGCGGCGGGGGTCGGGGGGGAACATTACGGTTTATTCGCGTCGAGCCTCGCCGGCGAGGACGGAACAGTGGTCGGTTTTGTGTAGTGTTGGTATGTTTTTGTCGGGCGTCCTGGAGGACCGTTATGTCGTCATCCGGTTCGATGACGGCATGTTTTGGACGCCTTATCTTCGAGATAAGGGAAGGAGTGCATCGGGCGGCCGATACGACGAGGGGGTTGGGGTGGTTTACAGCAGAATCGAAATGACGTTTGGACAGTTTTTTCAAAAACTGTTTTATAGTTGGGACTTTGAGGTCAACGTGGAGTTGAATATTACGCATGTACCACGGGGCACCTGTGGCTCTCCGGAGAAACCGGCTTTGGAGCACTTGCAGGGGGTTGAGTGTTGACTTGCTAGTGTGTGCGAACACCACACCCGCATATGTCATGATTGGTCGAATGCACGTCGTGTAAATCCTCACCTTGGATTTCAATGAGAGTTTACTTCGTGCATTCAACATGCTGTGAAGTCTACCGAGCGCGAAGGCGGCTCGCGCGCGTACCGCCTTTACGTGGTGACGGAAAGAAAGGCGTTGATCGAGGATCACACCCAGGTATTTGGCTTTTTCTTCCCACGGAATGGGTTTGCCGAAGAGGGTGATGGGGGCTACCCGTGGGCGTTCGAGGCCTTTCCAGAATAGAATGGCTGCGCTTTTGGTGGGGTTCACTTCAATTCTCCATTTCCGGAACCACCGCCCTAGGGCTGTGACCGCGGATTGGAGGTTGTCGTGAATTCCCTCGGGAGTTCTGCCTTTGTAGTAGATAGCCGTATCATCGGCGAATAGAGCGCTTTTAACTCGTCTATGGAGGGGAATGTCGCTGGTATAAAGCGTGAATAGGAGTGGCGAGAGCACAGAGCCTTGCGGGACTCCTGCTCGTATGGGATGGGGGGAAGAGAGTGTGCCCTCGACTCTGTAGCGGAAAGAGCGGTTAGACAAAAAGTCCCGTACTATGCGTACTAGACGGTCCGGCACGCCCAACTGGTACAGCTTGTATATTAAGCCGTTGTGCCAGACCTTGTCGAATGCCTTCGCCACGTCGAAGAGGAGCATACCCGTGGTATAACCGAATTGGAAGCCGCTACTGACGTCTTCCACTATACGGTGGACTTGTTGGACACAGGGGTGTTTGGTTCGAAAACCGAACTGTTGGTCAGGTATGACTTTCTTAGAGTCTGCAAAACTCTTTAATCTATTGTAAATAAGTCTCTCGTAAATCTTGCCAAGGACGTTGAGGAGACTGATGGGGCGATAACTGGAGGCTTCGGTCTTGGGTTTCCCCGGCTTGGGAATACCTATGACCGTTGCACTTTTCCAGGATTGGGGGAAAAAGTTATTGCTCAGTGCGGCATTGAAGATGGCAGTGAGCAAAACTATGAGATAAGGAGAGAAAAGTTTAATAACTCTGTTAGTGATCCCGTCGGGACCTGGGGCTTTCCTGGGGTGTAGATCCTTGATCACTTTCCGGACTTCGTCGGCCGTGATTGGGGCGATGGGGTGGTCTGGGTTTTCAGAGGGTGGGAGAGATAGTTTGCTTTCGACCTCGGCTTCCACCTTATCGAGATGGCGCGGGTCTACCGGCAAGGCGCTGGGCGTACATTGAGCCTCGAGACTGTCGGCCAGGCACTCGGACTTCTCGTCGTCGTCAAAGGCGGGCCCTTGATTTGAACGAGTGAGTGGAGGCATGGACGAGATTTTTTTCGATTTGAGTTTTCGTTGGAGATGCCAGAAGGCCAAGTGACTCGGTTCAAGTTCTCCTAGGAACTTGTTCCAGCGAGCGTCTCGCAGGTCTTTCATGCGGTATCTCAGCTTGCGCTGGAGTGACCTCAGAAAGGTGCGGTTCGCTTCAGTCGGGTGAACTCTGTGAGCTCGGAGGGCGGCGTTCTTTTCCGTCACTAGTTCACGCACGTCGTCGGGAAGTTTCCAGCGCTGGTCTTCCATCACCGGAACTTGCCGTGAACAGGCGTCCACGGCTGACTGTACGTGAGCTGTGAGGGAATCGACCGCCTTTTGAGTGTCGGCTGCCGGCTCGATGAGGGGCGGGATACTATCTAAGTGAACAGATGAAGGGGACTTGAGGAGTTCCTCCAGTTTTCTCCAGTCTGTTATCTTTTTCTGAGGCGGGGGCTGACCTGAGTCCGGGGGGCCTAGTCGGGGGGAGAGCGCTAAAGTCACAGGTCGGTGGTCGGAATCTAATTCGTCGTGCGACCTCAACGAGTGCAAACGGAGGTTTACATTCTTGAGGATCGCAATGTCTAGTACGTCCGGTCGGTGGTTGATGTTCTCAGGGTAGTGGGTGGGATGCATAGGTGCAATGACGTCGAATTGGAGGAGCCCGCTGAGGTCCTTCAATTGGCGTCCTCTGTTATTTCGTGAGTGGCTGTTCCAAGCATCGCTCTTGGCATTCAGGTCGCCCGCGATAATAACCGAGTTACTGAGGTTGATGAGGGCTTTGATATCAGCTTTGATATCGGCCGTTGAGTTAACTGGGGAGCAGTATGCAGAGACTATCGTGATCGGCTGATGGCCGGTCATTCCTAATCGACAGATTGAGGTCTCAATGTGGGAGAGGGTTGGCGGTTGGATCGGAATACAGTGCAGGGACCTCTTGTAATAGATCAAAGTACCACCGAGGGCGGATCGAGATCTATCATTGCGAACTACGCAGTAGTTTGCAATTCTAGGGTCTCGGTGTGATGGTTTAAAGAAGGTTTCCTGCACTAAGAAAACGTCGATATTGTTGTCGCGGAGGAACGCGGCGATCTCTTCCTTTTGGCTGTGAATGCCGTTGGCATTAAAGTAGCCAATTGAAAGTGATCGGGGTTTGATTCTGCTGCTTACGTTTGAGTCCATTATTGGTTGGACGAGAAGGTAGCCAGGGACTCCGATACATCGGCGTAGTCGCCGAGCACCTTGAGGAGGGCCAGAGGGTCCTTCCGGACGGCCCTGGGGCTTCGTGCCATCTCGTTAACCCTTGAGAGGTTGACGGTGGAGAAAAGATCCGCCAGGAATGCCATGTTGGCGGAGGTTTCAGAGGGGGAGGAAGTGGGCTGGACCGCCTGGGGTCTACGCGGGGGAGCAGCAGCCTGGGGCTGGGGCTGTTGAGGTTTGGCGGTGGAGGGCGACGGCAGAGGTGGGGTATGCTGGCTCGAGGCCGCTGAAGGGACGGAGGGGGACGCTTGTGGGAGGGGTGGGAAGTCCCTCGGAGGGAGGACCCTCCACGGGGAAGGTCGAGGCGGGGCGGGTTGCGCGGGGGGGGGCGTTACGCCATTCGCGGGCCGCTGCCCTCTTAACCACGACCGGTCTGGGTTTGGGGGCTTTGGGACAGCCCCTATAATTGGCCGGGTGGCCTTCCTGGCGGCATAGCACGCAGCTAGGGGGCGATTCGGCGAGTGTGCGGTCCTTAGGGCGCGAGCAATCACTCGTCCCATGATCACCCAGGCACTTGACGCACCTGGGTTTTGCGTTACAATTACGCGAAGCGTGACCGTATAATTGGCAGTTGTGGCACTGCCCTATAGGGCCACCCTTGTGGGGGGTTTCAACCCTTATGCCAGACAGGTGGCATATGGTTTTTATTTTGAAGACGGCTTTACCGTCGGGGGAGTTCTCGCAGATGGCGAGGACCATGTTAAATGCCTCTCCGGCATTTTTTCGGTGCATGCGGTGCACTTCCTTCACTGCGACATTCTGAGCCTTGAGGTCTTCTTTGATCGACTCTGTGTCGATTTCACAAGGGACGCCTCGGATGACGACCCGGAGTAAACGGTCCTCCGGCAGATCATAAGTGTGGTATTCCACACTTCTGGCCTGCAGGAGTTTCGTGAAGGCTCGGAAATCGGTCGAGTTTGGGAGGTGCACCTTAATGCCTTCGGCTGTGGCGGTAGCGCGAGTGAAGTTTATGCGGTTGGTTTGGCACCAACCGGAGATTTCCGTCCACTTGGCCTTTGTGTGGACGAAAACGGGGGGACACGAGCGCTCCTTCTTCGAGGAGGACCGCGTGGGTCGCGGGACGGGGGAAAGCCGGCTAGCCTGAGTGGCTTCGGCTTCCGGAGAGGCGTGTGGGGCGGGAGAGGGGGGCGCCAGGGAGGGGGCTACCGAGGAGGACTGTGCGGAGGGCACGGGCACGGTCTTGGGGGCTTTTGTGGGAGGGGAAGGTGAGGTTGAAGCCTCCTTCTTTTTAGCGCGTCTGGCGCGCTTCTTGGAGCCCGTGACGGGCGTAAATTCGTCTGAGGAGCCCTCGGACGACTCGGAATGCAGTGACTCCATTTCGGAGTCCACAATGACGGATTCGGGGGACAAGGGTCTTGAGACTTGTTGGCCTCGTTTGTGACGGCAATGATGGCGCTCTTGTCGAGCGCTGCTGTCGCCTCGGCAGTGGGAGTACCCGCGTTTACATCGCGGGTGTATTCGTCATATTGACGTCGGAGGGTGGGCACGGCTTCTAAGAGCCGCGCGAGAAAAGCCAGTGGGGCTTGGGGGTCCGTTATTATGGACATGGTGGATGCAGACGTGGGAAGGCAAACCGGCAAGGGAAACGTGTTTCGAGGCGCGGTCGCCCAGGGGAAGAAACACGCAAAGAAACCCCTGGTGACTTAAACGTTAGGAGACCGATCCCCGGGGGTTGACCCGGGGGTGTGTACTGAACCCTCCCTGTCGGGTGTAGACAGGGAGGTGAGTGTGCCTATGGAGTGAGCCCTAAGCTTGTATTCCCGCTGCCAGTCTTATTGTGCAGCGGGTCCCTGACAGTTCCGGTGTAGAGAGCACTAGTCCGTGGACAGTACCCAAACTAACACCGGAGGATAGGAGGTAAGGAATAGGTAGGGTGGGCGGTGGGTGATGACCAGGCGCGACTAGGGTAGACCCCAAGGCCGGTGAACCTGGTCCCATCCGTTTGTAGCCTTACCCTGAAGGGGCAAGGCTAAGAGCGCAACGGGGCAGCGCCCCACTCGGTTTCGTTGGCACCGTTTGGTTTCCACCGAATGACCACGAAACTGTGGATTTTCCCAGAAGGGGACAAATATTATTGTCGAGAAACAAGAATTGTGATTGTTGTTGCCTTGAAAAGGCGACCAACAATCACCACGTGCGGTGCGTAGCGGCTAGCTAACGCGTGGCGATTTGCGTAGCGGCGGGTGTGGCTTCTGCCGGTCGTAGCGGGCGAGCAGAGGCGGTGGGAGCACACGTCTGCTCGGTACGGCGGCCGGAGCGAGAATCCCTTGGAGTTGCCCGACTGGGGCAGGACCTCCACCTTATAGAAGTCCGTAGCCAAATAACTACATTTTTGTGTTATGTTCCTACGCGGTGAATAAGGTTTCCAGTAATGAGCTCTTTGGGGCTCCTTGTTATTTTGTGTTGGCAGCAGAGGGATTAGTTCCATTATGATGCCAACACAGTATTACTCTCCGACACAGTGGCAACGCGCAAGTGACACTTCAATGGGTGGGCCGTATGCTTGTTGGCCACTCTTGTTGTATAAAATGAAAAAAAAACAATGGTATTAAAACGAATTCATAATATAAATTAGTTTTATTTCACAACTTACTTAGTGTATAGTAGTAATAAAATTATGACTGTATCAACCTAACCCAAACTTTTAGTTGGCATTAGTGTAGGTATTTGGATTATGTTATATTTATCAACTAAAACTATCACAAAGTATAACGTAAGAAAATAATGATTTCATAACAGATAATAAAAGGTATATACAAAAGCTATTTTATTTCATTCCAACTTTACATGCCTTACAAACAAATGTGTTACTGACGTAGTGCGGGTACAATGGTACCGATTGAGACTGAACATGCCAAGTGTTAATATAAAGTACACGGATCTAGGAGACCGCAGTGTGACGTCCGTGCAATATCAGTGCAGTTATCTCTAGGGACGGATTGAACCAAATTCAATAGCGACACTTCCGTTGTATGACTCCATCGTGTACGACACGACACTGAAATGAAGAAATGTTAAATGCAAAATAAACTATTATATTGTACATACACAACCACATTGTAAGAATATATTGAGAGCGACATTTGCGCCAGAACTAAGGTACGTAATAATACATTGTTAGTGCGAACATAATGTATGCAATTAACTCCACATAATAGTTACAAATACCAAAATATATACAAGTGGAACTTACTATATAAAAATTGCTTACAATAATGGACAATTTAAGTGACTTGTACAATTCATTTAAAGGCTACATATCCAAAATAATATTAGTTAGGTGCTATAATATCTGTTCGCGTGTATTTATTTACACACACATATACAAAGTACAAAACTGCACACGGAACAACCTTCACCGACATTCAGCTAAAGACGCTCATATACGAGCGATCATAGACGCTAATATAGTCAAGTTGTTTGTAAGTGACGCGCCACAATAACATCGATGGCACTTTGTCTCGTATAGAACCTTGTCTAGTATGTTTTTTTATTACGCAATCACAGCGTCACATGAACAGCTGGGCAACCAACATCCTAACTGTTGTTACCTGCGGCGGGGCGGGTCAGGCTATATAGTAAGGTAACATAGCCCTGTTAAGTAACAATATTTATATCTTCACACCTTCCCACAAGGGGGCACACGTAGACGACACCTTTTCGCCAGAGACATCTCATGGTGCCAACGTGACAGATGGCTAGTTCGTCGCCCTTTCTCAAGCACGATATATGCAGCTTTCTCTACGATGTTGTCCTCCAATATAAAGTTCGTGGTGTGATTAATAACTAAGAAAAACTTATTGGCACAGTCGGGGTTTGAACTTGCAATCTTTCCGTTGCGGGCTACTACTTTAAACACTCGGTCATCACTGCTGTAGTGTTAATCACTAGTCACAAATCCTTCGTCAGTGCAGTCAGGGGTAACGAGGCACGGTTGATGAACATACTGAGGCGCTGGCCTAGGTTGGTATACATATTGCGGTTCCGGGCCTCGGTTGGTAAGCATATTGCGGTTGCAGGCCTCAGTTGGTGTACATATTGAGGTTGCGGGCGTCAGTTGGTATACATATTCAAGTGCAGGCCACGATCGGTGCTACTGAGGCGTTGTCTGCCGTTAGTATACATATTGAAGTTCGGGCCACGATGGCGTACATATTGATATTGCGGGCCACGATTGGCGTACATATTGATACTGCGGGGCGCGGTTGGCGTACATATTGATATTGCGGGCCGCGGTTGGGGTACATATTGATATTGCGGGCCGCGGTGGATGTCTCAGGCGATGGCGCAGGAGTTGCGCGGGGCGCAGGAGAGGCGCGGCGCGGTGCGCGGGCGGGGCGGGGCGCGGCGGGCGGGCGCGGCCGCGATGGCGTACGACTTGAGGTGCGACTTGAGCGCGCCCGGCAGCGGCAGCCGCTCCAGCCCGTACACAGACGTGCGCGCCACTATCGCGCGGCAGCACAGCTCTTGTAGGCTCAGCACTACGCACACAACACGCACATGTAACATTATCTCATTACAATTTGTAATTTAAATCTATGGTAAATTTTTTTTTTATTTTACTTTTAGATTCTCTTTGTTATTTGTAATATGGGTGCATAATATGTAGTATAGGCTGTCTGGTCTAGTGTTTAAAGCTCTTGACTGCGAATCTTGAGATTGTGGATTCGATCCTCGCTGAGGGCTGGAGGGATGAACACGGGTGTTACTATAACACAAGCGATGCTTAATTTAGGGTTATGTCAATTTGTGTATAATTGTACCAAGGTATTTACGGATTTTTATATTAGAACTGGCGCGCAAAATATATTTTACGCAAAAACAAAGTTTAAAAAAAGTAATATACTAAGTAAATAAGTCCACAAACTAACACACCTTTGTTACTTCTCCATAGTCGCTCCATGCCATTTCTGTGCAGCGCCATTCTCGACAGCTCGCAAAAGCTTTCGCGAATGTTGAAGTCGCACAGCGGGCTCACTTCGAAGAATGCCATGCGATTCTTTGCCGCGTACAGTTCCGCGTCGCGCTCCTGCACTTGCCGCTTGAAGGCTAGGTGCAGTCGGTTACCCACCAGCACCTTGGGCACACCGGGTGCATGCTGCAAACACATGCTCATCATATATCATATTCAATTACCGTAAGATCCAGCCCGAGATGAATATATTTTTTTAACGCATTAAAACATCTCAACTACGAGATGTCAACTCGTAATAAATGGGTAAGTGAGTTCACAACGTATTGTCATGAAATGTTGCATTCATATTGTACTGTATGTTCTAAAAAAATAACCCATGGGACGTTCGTAGAGCATAAGTCTAGTGATAAGATGCATTCAGAAATTAAAATGTCGAATCCTGAAAGAATTCTAATATCCTAAATAGACGTACACAAAGGCGAGCGAAGCCAAGGCCAAGAGAAGTTAATTAATAAAAATGGCTGTCGTGAACCAAAAAGCACATGAGGAGTATTTAACTTGAGTAATATATGTGCCAACCTGTTCAACCTCTTCAAGCCACCGATTGATGCTGTCAAAAGACCACTTGTTGGTGATGTCATAGACAAGTAGTATGCCCTGTGCGCCGCGCGAGTAGGACCGGATGATGGTACAGAAGCGGCCCTGTCCAGACGTGTCCCACAACTGCAGCTTGACACGCTTCCCATCCAGTAGGATTGTGGTAGTTTTGTACGCTGGAACGAAAACTGTCCGCTTATGTAACTCACAATAACTATGTAAGTAGTACTTTGAAGTAGCCAACCACAACAGGATCAAATGAGCACAATAAAAAAAAATACGTACATATATTATACATTCCCAAATTCAACACAATATATTGTTGACAGTAAAAACTACATCTAATCAATATCAAAATAAATATTTTATTCAACGTAAGGGACACAGGGAACACTTATTGAATGTCACATATTTAATATAAACTAAAGTTACCACCCTTTCCAAGAAAAAAACCTGCCAGGAGAAGAAACGGCGAAACAAAGTCCCAAAAGGAGCAATTCATTACCATGCATCGCAATGCCATTTAGGAGTTGTTGAGGAAAGTTTTTACAACAGATTTACTAGTGGGACTTCACTATGTTAATATAAAAGTAGAATGATGTAGTTTTATTTTATTTGGCAATTAGTGAAGGTAACCAAGACTAGCCTAATAGTAAGCCTGCCAATTCATTAAATATGATATGGAATGGATGTACATTTCACTAACTACTGTGCCTAACAAACTAGAACACACAGAAACTATAATTTGGCATCAGATTATTTGGCACTGTCATGGCATTCATAAAGCCAGCTTCAAGGGGTGCCTATTACATTGTAAGCGATTTTGGAGGCATGACCTTGCTAAAAATATGGAAGGCAGTGATAACCCTGTTATATAAAAATACAAATATAATATTATTCAATGCTTTGTTGGTACAAAGGATATACTTATTTATGACCTAACAAACACACTTTTAGCATACACACTCATGCACAATTTTAAGGTAGAATAATGTCTTAAGTAACAAAATTCATATTAATTTTATTTTAATTTTGTCAACCAGAAAATCTATATCATCCCTTTCTGGAGATAAGAGTTAATGTTCACAACAAAATTGTATACTACCATGGTCAAAAAAATATATAAAAAATTATGGTAATGTTTATAATAATAGTCTGTAGAAAATACATAATTCTATTTAGGTACATGGGTATATTTACTTACCACTTCCACTGCAAAATGGGGAATCTGATGATCCATCTTCCAAGTCTTGTAAAATCTCTTGCTTGCCAACATCGGAGTCACCCACTAATAGCACCTTCAGGAGATAGTCATAGGACTTTGGAGCTGCTGGTGGTCTACCTAAAATTAAGGTTTTAAGACTCATCAGAGACATCTTTAAGGGCTTAAGGGTAGCTAATAAAGTAACATGACAAATATACAGATCATCATGCTGAGACCCTAATGGGGTAGACAAGAGTAGTGCTCCAGTTCTCTCTAGACACATACCTCTTTCACTTCATCCACATTCATCAGTCCCTTCATACAAGCTCACAATGTTGTTAATATTATCCTTTCATAAAAATGGTCAACTAGGTTTCTGTGATAATGGCCCAGCCCTGACCCCTGTTCATATTTGTATTACATATTTATTATTGGGACTGGCAAGAGTACTTAGAGTAAGAGAGTAAAAACCAGCAAGCCGGACTGATGAATGTAGATGAAGAACTTGCTCTTCTATTTCTGGCTACTGCACACTGAGGGACTTCATGATATGTATGGCAATTAAAAGTAACTTAGTAATCTCAACAATAATTACATATTAATGACAAAAAATATTATTTATGATTGAGATAACTAACTTATTCTATCCAATATGACACAATAAACAAAATAATAACATGAATGGAGATGTAAGTATATAAAACAGTTGAATGGTTTTTATTATCTGAGTATACAGCATGAGGGACTCAACATTATAATACATGTGATAATTGTAATCATTACATTTGAATAATTTAGAAATAAACATGATCCAGCCTGGATAAACTATATGGATTAGGGAATATTAATGTATGTGTGATACTATAACATAAAGCTAAAATGGAGATTAAATACACTCTTGTGTGTACAAAAGTCCTGAATAACCACAAAGATCACAATAAGCATAAAAAAGAAAGTGTTGATTGATTTATGGTGGCACCAAATGACTGAAAAATCAAAGAATTGAGTGCAACATACCAGTTCTTTGGTGGTGGGACCGAGGTAGTGTAGTGCTCCCATTCTGGGCAACTTGTCCGGTCGGCTGCTGAGCCGCTGCTACCACTCTTGACGAGGGGTACATAGTCATGGTGAATATGGTCGTACTCGCCTTACCTCCAGTTGTTCTTTACCACACGCAAATGTATACATAATTTGTCTACGCTTACGGTCTTACAAAATCCACCGAGTTAAGCGTGATGCACAAACATAGTTCATAATTAGGTTTTCAAACACTATTTGAAGTTCAAAACCCCCTTTTTAACAATCTGCCAACCAAAATAACATACGTTCGCCTATACAAGGTCGTCAAATATTTATTTACGAATTACGATTACAACTGAAACATGCGCGTTTGCTATATAAAATATATAAACAACGATCACAGGTTAATTAAAGTTTAAATCAGCTTTTACAGTTCACTCTGCTTTCCCAGTGTTCATTGCTCGTACGACACAAAAACAACCCAATTCTCAAGCACAAAAATAACGAACGAATGATCTATTTTATTGCACAAGTAAGCACAGATAAGTTAAGTCATCGAATGACTCTTTGGAATGACTATTGAGCAAGATCGGCTTAATAAAGATAATGAATTCTGTTTAAGTACTTACTGACATTCTCTATATCCAAACTGTTAATGTTTTAGGAAATTAATTAATACTTGATGTTTATTATGAATACAACATTATATAATTTTGTTATACTTTTATAAGGCTGACTACATACAATTAATAGGCACTAATAAACTTATGATTAATTAAAAGACGACTAAAAGCGGGCTATTTTAGAATATACGATTTTTGATATTAGGTACTAAATAAATTGAATACTGAGTTTTTAATACTGCCTACACCCGTGTGACACTTGGCGCGACGCTACGCTAGGTATTTATTTACTACAAAGACTACTATAGTCGTCACTTTCGTAATCTCATGTGCATTGCCATTACTAGGCAATCCTTGTCCTCGCCTAGGTGTGGTCGACTAGCTCCGCCATTTATCCTACCAAATTGGGGATCCGGGAATTCCGGGATACCCGATCACAAACCGACCAATAAGCTTTAATATTCCCCCCGACGCTCGCAAATACCGGCCCGTGCCGAACCAAGCGCGCAAATCCTGCCCAATAAAATATTTAAATAAACTCATTAGCTTAGCCCAGGTTTAGAGCGACAACGCTCTAGGAGATGGGTGTACAGATAAAAAATAAACTAGAGTTTTATATAACATTTATTTCAATGAGCAAACTCCATAATATAAGAGATTCTTATTTCTATAATAAAAGGCACTTAAGAATCTTAATAGATCACAATTAAAATTAATTGTCATAGGAATGATTTATACAATGTCAATAAGCCTCGTAACCGGGAAGTGGGAACGACCTACTGTAGTTCTCAATTTCCTCCTTCAGTTGGGTAATCTTAGTTTTAAAGGCGGCGTTTTCTTCAATAGCCTTGTTAAAGTCCGCCAATTTGTTGCCCGATATCTTGGTGATATCTTTCGCAATCTTGAGAGCTTTGTCGATGTAGTCAACTACTCTATCGATATCGGCTTCTTTCAATCCTCTGGTTGTAAGAGCCGGCGTTCCTGACAAAATAATTATACATGTTGATAAATAACTTAATAAATATTATTAGGTGTAGAGTTAGTATGTAGAAGGTATCCTCTTCTAAAGGTACTGATGAGATTTAAATGGCCGTCCGAGTGAACATAGGCTGTATAGCGGGCGAAGCCGCGGGAACAGCTAATTACAAGTTGAATTTGTATATTCAGAATGCAATATCTTTTCTAACAGAACTTAGTTAAGAGACTTTTAGACGTTTAGAAAAATTTATTGCACTTATGCTCGTAAACCATACGTGCAAAACTTTCTTAAGCCTATATAAAAAAAAGTCTCATAGAAAATATATTTTCTCGCCTACCCACAAGGGTCCCCGAAGAGGTAGGCAAAGGTGTGTAATGTAAAGAAGGGAGGGTAGAGCGTCATTTCTCTCTATACCTACAGACTTATTTAATCACACGGTTCTAGAACTTTTGACCCATCCTTGTGTGTTCGATCTATTTGTATAGAAGGTATAAAGTTACCGAGTCGTATTCCGCTGGGGTTGAGTGCGCTCTTGTCTCCGGGTACTGTGTTCTTGTTGCAGGCGATGCTGCACAGTTCGAGCACGCGTTCCGCTGGCGCGCCCACCAACCCTACGCCTCGCAGGTCCACCAACGCCAGGTGAACGTCCGTGCCGCCCGTTGCGATGTCGTATCCACGCGATATTAGACCCTCACACAACCGCTTAGCGTTCTTTATTACCTGTTTAAAAATATATAAATACATTTGAATTCTTCTGATTAAAATTTGTATTAGAAGAAGCATTATCTTCAAATTATCTTGTACCAAATCAAATTGCAGCATTTCTAATTTATTTGTACAAGTTCAAGCCTTCCTTACAAGGGTTTTCTTAAGCCTTAAGGGTAGGAACGATATCGTCTTTTCGCCGGACATAAATTGGGGTACTAGCATGACAGATGGCGATGTCAGCGCCGCTTTTCAAACACGACAATTTAAATGTTTGCCTTGCATTTTTGCATTTAAATAGTATACATTAATATAAAAATTCTAAAACTTATTTATTTATTACTTATTACTTTGATACGATATATAATCACAGCATAACTTGTTTCTATATGAAACATATTTCAATACACCTTTTTACCTGCGTCTGATATTCCGCAAACTCTGGGGTGGCGGCTTGTTTCATGGTAGTGGCAATGGCGGCGATGGCGTGGTTGTGGGGTCCGCCCTGTAGTCCGGGGAACACCGCCTGGTTGATTTTGCTCTCTAAGTCGTACATTACTTTCTGACCATTGGCCTTCACCGAGCGCACTCCCTTTCGGAAGAAGATGATCCCCGCGCGGGGCCCACGGAGCGTCTTGTGCGTCGTTGTCGTCACTATGTCGCAATACTCGAAGGGACTCGGGATCACGCCTTCAAACAACAATAGATATGGGAATTAGATGCACTGTTTATGTAAGGAGCAGGTCATAGTTAGGTTATCTATAATGTTTGTTTTCAAATTGTGTCAAGGATCAATAAATGTTTATTTGTTGTTCTTGGTTTGTTTACGAACTTATACTAGTCTATGTAAGCAAGTTTCTTCTCGACGTTTTCCTTCGCCGTAAAGCTCGTTGTGAGTATTCCTTTCGGGATTCGAACCTGCACTACAGCTCCTTTTGCATAATGCTATATCTATACATATAAATAAAATTGGAGTGTCTGTTTGTAATATTGAAATAACCGCTTTTTACTACATGCATATGAATATATATATGGTACATACACAAAAACAACATTTTTTTTTGTCTGTCTGTCTGTTTATTCCGGCTAACCTGGACCGATTTTGACGGGACTATCACTGCTACTTTTATTTTAGAAACCAAACAAATTTTTTTTGGTAAATTCCATGCGGACGAAGTCGCGGGCACAACTAGTTAAGATATATATTGTATGTGTACCTGCTGCCACAAGGCCGGATATGTGTGCCATATCAGCCATCAAGTACGCTCCGTTCTCGTCGGCAATCTGCCTGAAGCGCTTGTAGTCGAGGCACCGCGAGTAGCAGCTGATGCCGGCAATAATTAACTTGGGTTTGAATAGTCGGGCGGTCTCAGCCAGTTTGTCGTAGTCTATTAACCCTGTTTTTGGGTCCACCTAGGTTGGAAAATGAAGGACATACTTAAGCAAAATGTTTGTCTTCTCGGCTCTAAGCATAAGTTTTGAATTACTTAATATCACGGCCTTCCACATGGGTACCTAACCGAAGGGGTAGACAGAGGTGTGTAGATATTACCTTCACACCCAATTTCCGCCAGAGATATATTTTAGGTACCAACGTGACAGATGTCGAGTCCATCGCCGTTACTCAAGCACGACTATACATAGGTCTTTTTGTATTTCTTCTCAAACATATGCATGTTTCGTTTGCCGTAAAGCTCGTGGTGTGACTTATCCCTGTACTGAAGTTCAGAATAATTCTTGGTACAGTCGGATATCGAACTTGCAATATCCATGTTGCCAGAAACTACTCAAACCACTCGGCCACCATGGCTCTTGTTTTATAACAAGTAATAATATAATTACAATGTTTGTAATAACATTAAAATTAAGCATTTAATTGGTTAATGACCACTGCTATCGTCGGATAATAATTTTCATAAATAAGCAACAGTCAAGCAAATAAGTGAAACCATTTCACTTATTACGTCAAGCGGACGTGTCATTGACTTGATATGTATACGTAGCATCTTCGTAACATCAATATGCCCACTTCAAGGCCACATCTGCTGATAAAATTATTCCGAACCCACACTCAATTGATAGTTCATAATGATACTTTATGATGACACTTAGATGCCAGTTGCTATTTCTTTAGAAACTATAAAAGGAATCAACTTATTTAGCAATTATTAAGCTAGCACTGAGCTAGCTAGCTGCTAGCTTAATCTGGTACATAATTATATAAATCCACAATAAGTATGCATTTTGTTTATTGTATAGTAGTAAAATATATCAAACAACAGTTTTTTAAGTTTTTTAAATGGGAAGATGTAATTTATTCACAAATTATGGCACATATTTTTTTCCCAATATCTTGGAATATATAAAAGCATAAATGAAATAATTTGTACCAGTAGAGGGGGATGGAACAATATCCTAAATAGGTGTCAGTTTTCTAGGAATCAACAAAATAATTAAGCTAAAAACAGACTTGATTAGAAGGCCTTTAAAAATGAATTCCATAAATGTTTAAGAAACATTTATCATGTGCTAGCAAATTATTTCTCAATGTACATTGTTTCTGTTTCGTTCAGATATTAAAAATACTTACTTTGTAAGGCATGCTTTCAAAGAAGATAGATGTGGCAGATATTTTCTTGTTGGGTGTAAAGAAGCCATGTGTAAGATGGCCACCATCAGGTAAGTCCAAACCCATAATCCTGCCATGGGGCTCGACAATACCGGTGTACACAGCAAAGTTGGCAGGTGAACCTTAGAGATTAATAAATATATTTTATAAAGCCATTTATTAAGATTGTAATTTCCATACTTAACTTTGTAATAATTATATTTTTTCACTTGAAATTACTTAACTTACTTACTTATTCGCTTTAGTTAACTTACAACAGATATTGGTTATAAAACTTCCAAACAGGAACAATATTTTGTAGGATAAGTTCACATTAATAATTATTATGATATTAGATTAGAAGAGAAAAATTTCATATAAAAACAAACCAGAGTAAGGTTGTACGTTGACACCCCATTCCTCAGCATTGAGCCTGTAGGTGGTTAGGGATCTGTTCTGAGCTAAGATTTCTATTTCATCTATGAACTCATTGCCTCCATAGTATCTGTAATAAAATAATTACTAAAAAATTATATGTTGGAGAAAAAAAAAACTACCCTTTACATGGAGATTGGTATATTCTTTTACACATATGGTAATGTATGTAAGTAATGGTAACATTAAGTAATGTTGGTAAAGTCTTACCTCTGATGAGGCATGCCCTCAGAATATTTGTTATGCAGACATGAGCTGAGACATTGCAACACGGGAACAGATGTAAAGTTCTCCGAAGCAATCATTTCTAGCCCTGACATCTGCCTCTTCTTCTCCTTTACAATGAGATCATATAACTCATGGTCTGTTTCACTCAGGTTGCTATTTAGCTGCTTGGCACTCATTGTTAGGCTTGATGATATAGATCTTAAAACCACCTGTAAATTATGTAAATCTTGTTATTATTACTTTGAAGCACAGACATGCACAACCTTTTCCTATGATGTTAAGATATACACTGAAGTAATTCTTGTTTCTAATAATATTACAATAACTCTTCAGAATAAAGTGACCTCAAACTGATAATGTACAGATCGTGCAATCACAAACAAAAATTGATTAACTCTGTTATTGCATCAGTGTTATCATTACTTTAAACGTGCTTATTTTTCTTTTCATTTATGACAAAATAGCGGTTTAGTGTATATTATATTAGTAAAGAATATTTATACAATTATTACTCACGTTGGCTGTCTGTCTGTAACGTGATTTTAACCTAAATTGGGCTCAACTTTTTATCACTGAACTGAATTCAAGCGAGCGAGCCAATGAACCGAACCGACCAACTGTTTCGGTTGGAACAAAAATTAAAAAACTACAAATTTAAACACAATTTACCTTGAACTGAGGGTACACTTTTGAATGTACGTTCTGCACTGCGTTTTTAAAAAACAATGATGATAAAAGATTTCCTCTCGTAGTAGTACAGAAACAGGTCTTCATTAATGCAGTCCGCATTTTGTTCTAAATTTTACAGAACTATTCGGCCACTCACTCAATTCAATATGTTTATTTCTTTGCGCAAACACAAAATAAAATTATCGGCATCGATAACCCAATATGAACTCTACAGTCGCAACATGACGTTTCTACGGACAGATTATTGCGGTGCGGTACGTTTCGAACCGCGCGGTATTGACCAAGTATTGACGATGTTGTTGGAGTGTGAATAATATTTTATGTGTTTCATCAAAACATGAGTCTCACGGCAAGTATACTTACTGGAAAGGACAGTTTTACAACAAACGACGAAGACGTTTGTAGACATTTTTTGTCACAACACGACCACAATGCCTTGTTTGTACCTACTAAGAGACAACACTAATTTGCTTACAAAAGATATCCTATCCTAGTAATTGAATGATATTAGATAGTACCTCCTATATGTATTCCTACGTCTGTTACAATAAAAAAGGGACATCTTTGCTTGGCATAGATATGATTAGGTACCTATATTGAATTGAACCTTTACACGCAACCTCACAACAAGGGTCCCGAAGGAAGGGACATGGCGAGCCTATCGTGTCATTATTCCTTATACAGGAGTGATGACTTGCACGATGAAAAAGTATGTTCAAATAACGAATTACAATTGAATCGGACAATCAAGAAGAAACTCGAGACAACAAAGTAAGGACTGATAAGGTGGAAGTTGACTTGTGGGTGATAGAAAATACCAAATACATTTAATTAAAAGATAAAGAAAGGTTGTTAGAAAAGGATTTCTATTATGAATTATATTAGGTAACTAACTGTACCTACTTACCTACCACTAAGTAATACATATAATACCTACATCCTAACGCCTTCACACAAGGCTCCTCAAAGGGGTAGGCAGAGGTGTGTAGGTAGTACCCACACGCCCACTTTCTGCGAGAGATATGTTTTAGGTACCAACGTGACAGATGGCGAGTTCATCGCCGTTACTCAATCAAGCACGAGTATACACGCCTTTGAATTGATTCTCAGACGTATGCAAGTTTCCTCATGATGTTTTCCTTCACCGTAAAGCTTGTGGTGTCGGGATAAGAAATTATATAAAAAAACTCAACTATTCGAACCACTCGGCCACCATGACTTTTTACAACTAAGTAGGACTACTTATGTGTTTTAAGTATGAATAATGTATAGTTGTGGTCACGAGTTTAACGATTTGCAAAGTGGCTTAGCTACTAGGTAAAGGTGAACGAACATAAACCTCCAGCAAAATGCATAAAAGAAAACGATTCATCAACCGCAATTAATGAATACCAATGGGTACCACAGGAACTGTGCAAAAGTTTCCAGTTCGACTTGAAAACTTGCTCTTGACAGTTCAGCTGACAAATTGTTATTAGTTACCGGCGGAACTTTAGATGATTAATTTTGATAGTAGAAAATACTTGGAAATTTGTTGTAACAGTTCATGCCTTGTCAGACTCAAATGAACTTGAGAGGTTCCAAAGTATCTACATACCCAATATGTACCTGTAATCGTACAGTAACCCACAAGCTTTAGTTTACCCATTACCTAGTATTACTTAAACTAACACTTTTTAGACCAAATATCATATTTTTATAATATTAGTAGGATTCATATATCGTAGCATTACTTTTAATGGATTATGCGTCAGTCTCTACTTCCAAGTGTTCGATTTCAAGTAATGATGCGGCTGAAATTGATTTAGTTTTTTTTTTATACAAAACAAAACATCAAAATTCGTCCGTATTCCTTGACGTGTATTTTCAAATATGGCTAGATTACGGATAGTACTGTCAAAAGTTATGTACTTACCTAACACGGCATTGAGTGAGTGGTTTGAGTATTTGTGTGTTGGTTCTTTGTTTTTTTTTTTTGTATTGTCTCTCGTAGCGTGAGTTTCGGGAACTTTTGCTACTTAACCGGTCAATGGCGAGACCTAGGCCTCCAGCCAGGCACTTTATTTCTAAGCAACACAGCTAAGGGCACCCCCTGTGGGGTACGAACCTCGGCTTAGGGCGTTGCTGGATCGCGAGCAAGGGAGCTGGGCTGGACTGGTAATTTTATTTAAATATTATTTGGGGGCGGGATTTGCGCGTCTGGCTCGGCGCGGGCTGGCGTTTGCGGCGGGGGTCGGGGGGAACATTACGGCTTATTCGCGTCGAGCCTCGCCGGCGAGGACGGAACAGTGATCGGTTTTGTGTAGTGTTGGTGTGTTTTTGTCGGGCGTCCTGGAGGACCGTTATGTCGTCATCCGGTTCGATGACGGCATGTCTTGGACGCCTTATCTTTGAGATAAGGGAAGGAGTGTATCGGGCGGCCGATACGACGAGGGGGTTGGGTGATTTACAGCAGAATCGAAATGACGTTTGGACAGTTTTTTTAAAAACTGTTTTATAGTGGGGACTTTGAGGTCAACGTGGAGTTGACTATTACGCATGTACCTAATCTAATCTAATTGTTGCAGTAGACTTAGCATTAGTTTTTAATGCGTGTATTGCTAGTGGTGAATTTCCTGATCAAATGAAATATAGTAAAATCATTCCTTTATTTAAAAGTGGTACCATTACCGACCCAAACAATTTCAGGCCAATCTCAATATTGCCAGTTTTCAGCAAAATTTTTGAAAAAGTTCTACTTAACCAGATGCTAGCCTTTTTTAACAAACATGAGTTGATGCATACTAAACAATATGGCTTCACAAAGGGTCGCTCGACTACTGATGCAGGTGTCGAACTTATTAGGAAAATTCTAGAGGCTTGGGAGGATTCAAAGGATGCTTTAGGTGTTTTTTGTGACCTATTCAAAGCCTTCGATTGTGTGCATCACGAAACATTGATCAGGAAGTTAGACCACTATGGTATAAGGAATTTAGCTCTTAACCTTATATCATCTTACTTAAGTAAACGAGTACAAAAAGTGTGTATACGTGGGGAACTATCTCCGGGGTGCCCAGTACCTATGGGCGTTCCACAGGGTTCGATTCTCGGTCCATTTCTTTTTCTTATCTATATCAATGACCTACCTCACCTGGTAAATGATAAACATGATATTGTATTATTTGCTGATGATACTTCTTTACTATTTAAGATAGACCGACAGAAACATGACTTTGACGATGTAAATAATGCTCTCTCTGACGTGGTTCGTTGGTTTAGTGCCAATAATTTGGTACTTAATGCTAGGAAAACGAAATGTATTAAATTTACAATGCCTAATGTGAAAAAGGTTTTAACTACCCCTATAGTTATAAATACCGAGAAGTTGGATCTTGTGGATTCAACAGTCTTCCTTGGAGTCACATTGGATCACAAATTGCAATGGGGCCCCCACATTAATGGATTGGCGAATAGACTCAGCTCTGCAGCATTCGCGGTAAGAAAAATCAGACACTTGACTGATATCAACACAGTCCGTTTAGTTTATTTCGGCTATTTTCATAGTGTCATGTCTTACAGCATTCTTTTATGGAGTAATGCTGCAGACATTGGATCTATTTTTGTGCTGCAGAAGCGGGCTATTCGTGCAATTTATAGCCTTAAGCCTCGGGATTCTCTCAGAGAATTATTCAAGGAAATTGACATATTGACCGTACCATGTCAATACATATTCCAAAATTTGTTATATGTTAGAAAGAATATTGAAAAATTTAAGAAAAATAGCGACTTGCATACTGTGAATACACGGAACAAAGATAAACTCCATGTTCCTACAGCCAGATTACACAAAACTAGGAACTCATTTGTCGGGCAAGGTATACGTTTTTTTAATAAGCTACCTCGGAAAATAATTGAATTACCTTTTGTAGAATTTAAAGCTGTCGTTAAAAGTAAATTAATTCAAAAGGCTTATTATAAAACATCAGATTATTTTAATGATGGCCATGCATGGCAATGAATTGCTCCTCTTGTACAGAGTTTATATATGTAACTACCCCTACGTAAAAGGGAACAAATGTTAAAAAAGCAAACCGGGGAGTTTGTTTCGCCGTTTCTTCTCCTGGCAGGTATTTTTTCTTGGAAACGGTGGTAACTTTAGTAACTTTAGTCTATATTAAACGTGACGTTCAATAAGTGTTCCCTGTGTCCCTTATGTTGAATAAAATATTTTGATTTTGATTTTGATTTTTGACCACGGGGCACCTGTGGCTCTCCGGAGAAACCGGCTTTGGAGCACTTGCAGGGGGTTGAGTGTTGACTTGCTAGTGTGTGCGAACACTACACCCGCATATGTCATGATTGGTCGAATGCACGTCGTGTAAATCCTCACCTTGGATTTCAATGAGAGTTTACTTCGTGCATTCAACATGCTGTGAAGTCTACCGAGCGCGAAGGCGGCTCGCGCGCGTACCGCCTTTACGTGGTGATGGAAAGAAAGGCGTTGATCGAGGATCACACCCAGGTATTTGGCTTTTTCTTCCCATGGAATGGGTTTGCCGAAGAGGGTGATGGGGGCTACCCGTGGGCGTTCGAGGCCTTTCCAGAATAGAATGGCTGCGCTTTTGGTGGGGTTCACTTTAATTCTCCATTTCCGGAACCACCGCCCCAGGGCTGTGACCGCGGATTGGAGGTTGTCGTGAATTCCCTCGGGAGTTCTACCTTTGTAGTAGATAGCCGTATCATCGGCGAATAGAGCGCTTTTAACTCGTCTATGGAGGGGAATGTCGCTGGTATAAAGCGTGAATAGGAGTGGCGAGAGCACAGAGCCTTGCGGGACTCCTGCTCGTATGGGATGGGGGGAAGAGAGTGTGCCCTCGACTCTGTAGCGGAAGGATCGGTTAGAGTGTTGGTTCTCGCTCTGGGATGTTTATATTTCCGCCGCCTGTGGCAGCTACCGAAAAGAGGATTGTTACTGATATTATTGAACAATGAAAGCCGACGTTATCTCCTGTTTAGAAACGATGGTCAGTGTTTTATTGCTTTATGACGAAAACATTAAAAGTAAATCGATTTACATAAAATGTATAATGTACGAACAAGTTTATTATTAATAACAGAAAAATATGTTTAAAAACGAGAGATAATGTGATCTCTTTTATACGATTCGACATAAATAAGCCTAGTCCTAAACCCTAGTACTCACCTAGTTTCTCTAAGTGCGTACTAGGATTTAAGATTAACTAAACTAAACGTACTTGATTATCTATAGTAATTAGTCAATGATATTTATTGTGAATAAAAGGAAGAGGAAGTAAAGAAGGATGGGAAAAGAAAATGAGAGAAAAATTAAAAAGACAAGCTTATAGTGCTTGAGCAATGGCGATGGACCACCCATGGCATTGATACCCCGTTAGACACTCGGCTTGATGATATGTATGCACCTGTCAGATGGCATCTAGAGCATGCTTCACGCGAAAAATCGGTGATGTATTACACCTTCTACGCTATACTATCTCAAGCAAAAACTAATCGATGTAATGTCTCATGTAAGTTTGTAGACGGGTGTTCAAATAGAGTCAATATATCATAGCGATACATGATTGATGTGTATCTAGTTTAGCAGGTGCGTTTATCTCACCCAATATTAGTAAAATGGTCATAGGTTTAATGTTATTAGATTGAATGGGCGTTAACTAACTCAATAAGACCTTTGGATAAGATTGATTATCTAATATAACAAATGCGTCAGTTTAAAAGTGTATAAAAACAGTATCCGAGCTTCATTCGAAGATGGATCTCGCAAAGAGGTTATTTACTCTACCGCGAAAGGGGTCTGTAAGTCTAGAGAGAACTACCGCTCTACGCTTTTGCCTATCCTGTGAGGGACTCGGCGTGATGATATATATCTACTTATGCCACCAGTCATAAATTACTCAGAACCCTCTGACATTTCTCAATTGGATAATCTCTTCGGCTATCATGTAGGTTAGTAGGAACATACTATGTCTAAATGTGTTGTGAGTGGATGATGTTAAAAGGAAAACGTAATAAAGTTGTAGCAAGAATAGTGAGCTGTCACGTAGCGCTCGTCTTACGGCGTTTAAGGTGATGTACGAGACTGCATTAGTCAGCCCTACCAAAGGGACCTTTATATACCGCAATGAAAGGTATATAGGGTATATATTAGGAGGTAGAGCATGTATATTGTTCTCGTTTGGTTTTCCTATTTGCCTTTAGTTAACATGTTCTGCCGATAGATGGCGTTGTCAAATTATTGTATATTTGTAAATGTCGCTATCAAAGTCAGTCTTTCATCGGTATGCATAGATTTGAGTATTATATAGTGTCGGTATGGTTCTCGGAACACACGCTACGAGGGATAATTAATAATAAAAAAATATAAAATCTCTGTATATGGTGGAACACATGTCCTAAGAACTACAAAGGCCATCCAAGACAAAGGAACAAATACTCGTGTTCATCACACACATGTCTGCCCTCAGCGGGAATCATACCACGACCTCAAGATTCGCAGCCAGAATCTCCGATCACTAGTGATCTGAGATCCAGTAATGGTTATATCGTTAGAAAGAGGAACCATCTCTTTTGAAACGAGCAGTACAAGTGCCTAATTGCAATTGCCTAACTACCGAACTTATCAGACAAGTCGTGTGCTTAATCATCTCCGTTTCTGTATAATAAAATGGCTTACATTATTTCTATATTATCATCATTATGTACAAGCTGTACACCGTGGTCTTACGCGCATTAAATCCATTTAGGTAATATGACAAATGCTCCACTCCCTCGGGAAGTACAATATTAAGGTAGGTAGTAGTTAGCAGTCCTCTTGAATAACTATGGGTATCTATTGATGCAAACTGCATCAACATTTTAAGAGAGGTATAACGGGTTTCCCGTTCGAATTTGGAGCTGCCCGACTGGGGCAGGACGGAGGTCCTGATACACATTCATAGAAGTCCTGAGTCACACTATAGAAGTCCGTAGCCAAATAACAAAACTTATTTTATTGTGTTCCTGCGCGATGAATAGGTTTCCAGTTACGATTTCATTGGGTAGGGGGAGGATTGTTAAATTGTGTTGGTAGCAGAGGGATTAGTTCCATTATGTTTCCAACACAGTATTATTCTCCGACCAGAGATAGAGTGGCAACGCGCAAGTTGTAAGTGTGAGTGTAAATAGGCTATGGTAACCGTTTCCCATCAGGTGGACCGTATCATTTTTTGCCACTTGTGTTACATAAAAAATATGTGTGTAGTTCTTTGTTTAGATCTAGATCTAAACTTACCGACACCGCGAGTTGTTTTAGGTATATATTGTAGAAATCAGTACTCGACGCCAGTCAGGTCAGGTTTTGGTCACGATGTCCATGTTGTCGCCGGTATTGGCAACACGTAACTCAGGTTAGCACAAACTATTCCATTGATTTGCTGCCACGTAGGTATTCTACGTGCCTGTTGTTAATCGTCCTCAACTATCACCTCTATGTTACAATTTACAGTACGATGTACATATCGTTATCTATACTAATTAAGTATAAAATAATCATTAGCACTAAAAGCAAACTCAAACACAATGCTAAATAAAAATGCTTCATGATCGAGGTAACAATTCTGAAAATGGTATCGATCCCATGAGCGCTATTGAAAAACAGAACCGCTGAAGATAAAAATGCCACCTGAATGTTTAAACATGAATATTAATATATTTAATTTCAGATGTCAATACCAAGCACTATTTAGTGAGGAATAATTTTGGTTCAATAATAATCTACTTGTAACAACGCACCTTGAGACATATTATGTATGTAAAGCAATTTATAAAAAGAAAATAAGTAACAGAGATTTATTTATCGATAAAATTGATCTGATTGAGTCATTAATATGCTCCGTAGTAACTTACTGACCTACGGAATAACAGTTTTTTTCCTTTTATGTAGATAGTAAACAGGCATAATATCTCTTGTATACAGCCTGCCAGTTTCTAAGCGGTTATTGCAAATTCTTTTTATGTATGGCAGTAGCTTTAGAAATTAACTATTCAGTCTTCTGCCAGCACAGCCGTGTCCTGTACTGTTCCGGAAATAATACTGACCGCAGAACCATAACACTACGCAACAATATTTGGTTTATATATATATAAATATTCTGCTGTCTGACGGACTCTATCCGATAGAATAAATAACTAGCTACCCAATTTAGACCACTGCTGCATGCAGTGAATGTAGAATCAAAGCTATACTTCCATTTATAACCATAATATTATAATAAATAGGAATGATTTTAATGTATGTATGTGTGTTTTGAATAGGCTCCGAAACTACTGGATCGATTTGAAAAATTCTTTCACCATTGGAAAGCTACATTCACCCGAGTGACATAGGCGGTGACATATATTTTTTTTATAGAAAAAAAACTGCTAGTCATAAATAATGGTCGTAAATAATCATATTTGTGTAAATGTGTTATTCCTTTCTGTAGGCAATGCCACTAGTCTC
>JACCPG010008228.1:0-12120 GCA_016069955.1 Drepana arcuata | reverse complement strand
TATTGTGGTTTCATCACTATGCTAAATTTCCGGTTTACGTTAAAAAAGTGGTCATATGAAACCGCAGCTGGGAAGACAGGTGTTACTTGGCTACAAAGTATCACTCTAGCGCTGGCGTCTGTGTCATATCCACTTGTTCGACCGTGATACTCGTACATGGGAACATTGTTTGAAAATATCTGTTATAATATTCACTTTACACCCCCGCCCCCGCCCCACCCGCGGTCCCATCCAAAGCTCTTAATGCCAAGTCGGCCTGACCTCATGGCTCCATTAAGCCGTTTATACATTATGTATGAATTTGTTATGCCGTTTGATGTAAAGAAGCTTTAACTCAGGTAGTGCTAAGGTTTTGGGTCAAATTTGTTTATTATTAACATTTTTTAATGAGCTTGTTTATTATTTATGTAAGTACACTATTTCGAAAAGAAATAGTTTACAAAGGATGTTATATAAGAAATTTGAATTGCCCAACTCAGACGGCATCTCTACTTTGCAGGCTTTCGCATCGAAATGGTACCTTGGGTAGTGTAGGGTTCCAGTGATAGGTATCTAGAATTTCACAAGGAGTATAAGCGGGGACTGAACATTTCTCATACTGATAAACTGATATAATTCGGGCGCTAGAGATGGCAAGGATATGTAAAGAACTGCTTAGCATCAGGCGGGCCAGTGTCGGCCTTATCATTATGATATATGTATTTTCTTCATGCAGTATGTATATTGTCTTTATGAACAACCTGGCGTTAATGTCCTGGGATTTCAATAGAAAACTGTTAACAGAAAACTTAGTCGAGCTCTATGCAATGCGAAGAATACATTGTACGTGTATGAAATACTCACTTCTTTACTACGTTTACTACATGATTTTTATTAACAAAAACATGCTCAGCATCCAAATGTTTGCTACGACTTGAATATTCGACCTCTGAGGGCAACGCCTACTGGAAGTCACTACCAAACTGCAACCAGTCATATGCGCCATCCATTCCAAGCAGATATCTGGGCGTAGTCGTTCTCTCAAAACAAAATTTATATCGCAAAATAAACATGAAGGGATTTCAAACAAACAAAGTTTGTGGCAAAATCTACGGCCAGTCTAATAAACGATGCAAAATTTTAAATCCGAACACAACATTAATAATAACTTTAAAAACCTATTTATCATAACGGGATGTTCCCTAAACCACGCTAGACATGTCCTCCCTAACGACCACTCGGAACTCTTCCAGCCTTAGATGCTTGAACGAATAAAGGTGTGGTCATAAACTAAGGTAAGTATATGAGATAACTCAAGTACGATACGCAATTGTTTTATATGAATACCGAGATTACATAAACAATTATACATACTACGTATATTTATATAGTTGTATTGAAAATGTTAATTAGAGCGCAAGAATTTCAATATTAGGTTTGAATAAAGCCAATTGTTTTAAGTAGTCACCAGCAATATCAAGGTTTCGAGTTCGAGGTCCAACCCGGCAGGCTTCGTCCTAAATATAGGTGTTATCACACCTCTCTCCCCCAATAGGAAGATGAGATACATATATTAATCATACACTCATTTTTTTTTTGTATTGTCTCTCGTAGCGTGAGTTCCGGGAACTTTTGCTACTTAACCGGTCAATGGCGAGACCTAGGCCTCCAGCCAGGCACTTTATTTCTAAGCAACACAGCTAAGGGCTCCCCCTGTGGGGTACGAACTTCGGCTTAGGGCGTTGCTGGATCGCGAGCAAGGGAGCTGGGCTGGACTGGTAATTTTATTTAAATATTATTTGGGGGCGGGATTTGCGCGTCTGGCTCGGCGCGGGCCGGCGTTTGCGGCGGGGGTCGGGGGGGAACATTACGGCTTATTCGCGTTGAGCCTCGCCGGCGAGGACGGAACTCAACTCCGTAGTTAGACGTATACTAATATAATAATAATATCCTCACGCCTTCCCACAAGGGTCCTCGAAGGGGTAGGCAGAGGTGTATGGGTAATAACCACACACCCACTTTCCGACAGAGGTATATTAGGTGCCAACGTGACAGATGGCGAGTCCATCACCGTTACTCAAGAACAACTATACATACTATACTAATAAGAATAATAAAAATAAAAGTAATAGGACGTAATAATCATAATGCACGCTAAATTGAGAGTGCTGCCATCTATTGGTTGCTAGCTTAGAAATAGTTACTTTTGATCCGGATTACTTTTGGTTTATTAAGTCCGGGCCTAGGTCGCTATTAAATACACTCATTATTAATTTGATTGTAGATTAAGTTCCCAAGAGGACATGGTTTATGTCCACCGCACAAGCAAATTGAGAAATAGTCGCAATGTATCTCGAACGATGCTCTGGTTGCGTTAGTGCCAGACGCATTAGGAAACAGTTAAACTACAACTCCTTGAATTTTAATATATTAAAAATGTCTTGGGATGTCCAGTATTATCATAATAGCATATTCCTTTCAAGATAAAAATCTCGTAGAGATAAAAGTAAACTTGTTTTATGAAACAAACAAAACAACTATTCAAGATTATAATATATACCGCGTAAGCGAAGGAAGGTGTATCCTAGTTTCAAAGCCCTATCCATTAGTCCACTAACGTTAAATCTTCTATCTATTACATATACATATTTATCTACGTAATAAATTGAAAACGATAAAAATATACTTGGTCCTCCAAAAACGGTTCCTTCGTTTGATATCCAGCCGCCCGATGTGCCGTGAAGTATGGGATATGTAACTCAGGGTGAGGATGACCGTGGGTATAAGAAACCAGTAAGGCTTAGCAATAATAAACATTATATATGGTTCCGTGAAGGTCGGGAACCACGACGGATTTCCCACGATAAACAAAGGTATCCTAAAAGCCAACAAGATTTTTGTCGTACAACATTTTAAGTTGTCTACAAGCAAGTTAATCAAGAGTAATGTTTATTAGTGGAAAAACGCGAGGTGTAGAAATACTGAACTAGTAGCCAACGACGTTAAGGCTATATACAATGTAGCATAATCACACGGACTCCCCGGGGATGGGAATAAACTCCCCGTAAGCTTGCGAACTATCCACATATTTAGCGTATATGTGTACTCCACTTTACTTTACGTAAGGAAAACTGCACGTTTTATTACATCAGTAGAATATAAACCGTCCATGTGATGAAACGAAAAATTGTTGAAGAAAGTTCCTTGACCACAGGCCGAATATTCGGCTTCAAAAGATCGCCAAATGAAACTGTGTTGAATTATTTATTGTGTTTCAGTAGTGGAACATGTTCAGAGCTAATTTAGAAAGGCGTACTAGTACGTAGTAAATATTTCGATAGGAGCATTTACTATAGGCATGCCATAAGTGAGGGTTATACCATAAATATATAAGTAAAATAGTGTTAAAATATGGTAGTTATAACTCCGGTGAAAATGATAAATTCTATATAAGTATTCTATCTAAGTATATAGAAGACATTTTTATACATAGGAAGTGTAAAGGTGTGTATGAGGGGCACTCCGTTCAATTTTCCTTTTCCAAAGCCATTCGAGGGGATAAAGAAACAAGATAATTCACCCACAGTCATAGCTTAAATCTACAAAGTATTCCGGAATAAATGAAAAAGATATTCTGCAAAAATGTGCGCCATCAATTGATATAAAATTCTGTTTACTGGAATTATTTGATATCCGAACGAAGCGATACGCTCGTACAAGTAACGAATTCTATTTGAAATATAGGTAAAATATAATATATTTTGTATGTGGTCATTATTGGACAAAATATTGAAAGACAATGTGGATGGAACATTAATTATGTCATTTATTCGTACAAATGATAACACTGTAGTGTTATCAGATTTACTCATATAAGTTTTGAATTTTCACAGTTAAGTTCGTGGTGGGACTAATAACTGTATATCGTTCAGAAAAAACTCATTCGAGATAGAACATGCAACCTTTGCATTGCAGGCGACTACTCGACTCATTCGGCCACAACGGCTCTTTGCTAGTATTGAAACGTAAATTAAATATGACCCCAAGTGCAATTTACATCAGCAAAACATCGTGTCTAGTTACGTTCGACGCTTAATGTCCTACCAATTTCAAGTTTTTATTTATTTTTATCGTCGTCTCGTCTGGATGGAATGGCCACTAATGTATCACATTATATAAACACACATTATATAAACTTTTTACATTGGCCAGTTGGGCAACAAACACTCAACCCAAGCTAAACTAATAGCTGAAAAGAAACCAGGTACAACGGAACCTCCTCTCAAAATAACTAGCCTGGCTCCTTAAGAAAGCAGGTGTGGGTACCAAATATTTTTAACCTACGGTTTAATAAAAACCCCAAATTTGGATGTCATTGCATATAATAAAATAATAATAATATATCCTCACGCCTTCCCACAAGGGTATTGCATAAATAAAAAATATATAGCTCGCATTGGGGTAACAGATTGTGGAGGTCGGTAGAGCTGACAAAATTGCAAGCCTACTGGCGACCAATCTAGGTCATTATACAACATGATCATCAACATCATTGTAAAAGCTTCTTTGAACTTACTGGGTAAAATCCTCCTATCTTTATCGCCAACCGTACAGATCCTGAGCTAGTCCTATCTAGGTCTTAAAAGCACTTTCCTATATCACCGAATTACGAGCTACGTTTATCATCTTGGCGTGGCCTTACAACAACCGCACTGCACTAGGTAATGTAGCGGTCCTGCGTGAGTAAGGTAACCAGAACTACAAACGGGTATCCTTTCGCCGCTCATGCTGCGAACAAACTACACCCAACACATTAAGATTGGAAACGCGAAACTGTAATCAATATCATTAATGGTATTACCAGCAAACTCCTTGTTCACACATCACCTTAAACTGGCAAGTTATACAAATCCGTAAAATCCATAAATGATAAGTGTTAGTGCACCAGGCTTTCATACTGATCTGTACACATCAATAGAGTTAACTGTACTTATACCAGCTTACCGTATTCACTTGTGCTCTTTGAACTCAAATTACGCTTTGTTAACCAACTGAGTGCAGATCCCAAACGGAATTTCTGCATTTGAACTTACACCAAACATTTTCACTGGTTGAGCGCCAAGACTGCTCACAGATGATATCGGCTGTAAAGAGCTTAAATTGAGCTCGTTGTTATTGCTAAAGGGAAGCGTACTAACGCGTTGCTCCAAGGACAACAGGGTTGAGCATTCCAGCCACGAGTGCCTACTGCCTACACCGCCCACCAGGTTCTGCTTTACCGTGACGTTGTTTCACGGGACACTGATTTGTTAAATTATGAATCTAGTCGATTAAGTTCATAACTTTCCATGACATATTATTTGAATATTCACCAAATATGATTCTAATTATGTATCTTTTTTATTTTTCTCATGGTGGATTTTAAATCTATTAGACTAAGTGTAGAGAGAAATGGCGCTCTAACCTCTGCTACCCCGAGAGGAACTTGTACATCTTGATACATATATTTTTTCTATGGATGTAAGGTGAATGTTTCGTATAGATACGAAACTTCAACATAAAGAGTCAACTTAATAGTGATAAGTCAGTACTGAAGTCACTGACCTAATAGAGTTTCTCATTCAAACGTGGTAGCAAATGGATTCATGCTTTTTACTCCTCGTGCAAAGTTTATCCCCAGTTAATTTACACTTTGATGAGAAATAAACATCAGCAGATGTTTGAAACTAGCTAAGTTATTCATTATTATTCGAGCCGAGGCCGAGTGGTTCGAACAGTCACCTGCAAGTTCTAGTCCTGACTGTACCAATGAGTTTTTCTGAGCTTAAATACAGTGATTATTCACACCACGAGCTTTGCGGTGAAGGGAAACATTGAGAGGACGTGGATACGTTGAGAAGCAATTCAAAGGCGTATGTACAACAATCATGTTATCATTATAATTAAACAAAAGAATACATATAATAACATATTATCAATATCCAAGTCACAAGTTCAATCCAAACATGATTCTTTCACAATCATCTACTTAATATAGTATCTTACTAATATTAAATAAAATATAAAATATATAATTATATAAAAGCCGTGGTGGTCGAGTGGTTCGAGCAGTTGCCTGCGACGCAAAGGTCGCAAGTTCGAATCCCGACTGTACCAATGAGTTTTTCTAAACTTAAGTACAGTGATTAGTCACACCACGAGCTTTACGGTGAAGGAAAACATCGTAAGGAAACCTGCATACGTCTGAGAAGAAATTCAAAAGGCGTATGTATAGTCGTGCTTGAGTAACGGCGATGGACTCGCCATCTGTCACGTTAACCTAATATACCTCTGGCGGAATGTGGGTGTGTGGGTATTACCTATACACCTCTGCCTACCCCTTCGGGGACCCTTGTGGGAAGGCGTGAGGATATATTATTATTATATTACTAATATTATAAATGCGAGAGTTTGTGAGTATGACTGTTTGTTATTCAATCACGTTAGAACGACTGAACGGAATTGAATGAAATTTGGCACAGAGATAGATTATTTGCCGGATTAACACGTAGTATTTATAATATATACGTATAATTTTGTTCCAAAAATAAATCGAGATTAATATATACTAATGATTTTTTGTGCGATGCGATTTTTACGCTGGCAAAACCGTAGATGTAGATATAATAGTATATGCGTCTGACACTAAATATAGTTTTATCGCAGTGTTTCTGGTTAACTTCCCATCAAAGCTAGTGAACAAAGATAATGAAATAGTTTTCAGTCGCAGACAGAGTCCCGGGTGCAGCGTTAGTTATTCAAATAAACCCAGGAGACTGACTCGACTGGTAATTTTGCGAATATTACCTATTGAGGGGCAAGATATGTAAGCTGCTTACAAGTTGCCAAATAACTTGGGGACGCAAACTTGGGGCATCGTGTACGGGCGCCGTGTACGTTCGGGTATATTCGAGTTGTTAGTACATGCTTTAGTAACCAGTGAGAGGCATTATTAATCTGATGAAAACGACTATTGATCTGGCTCGTTAACTTATAGAATACACACTTGGTAGTTTAAGCTATTTGCTCAGTGGTCGGTTACATAACATATCTTAATACTCTCATTATGAAGGTAATTAATGCGTGGTCTGAAGTTTGTCTTTTGGTTGGATGAGATAACTTAGGGCATGTACATGTAGTTATACAACTTAATTAGTTCTGTGATCATAGACAAAAGTATGTATGAATAAATATTTAACCGCATATTTGAATACATATTAAGTACTGTACTAGCAGTGAAGTGTGTAGCACCCACACACCCACTTTTCGCCAGAAATACGCCGGTGCTCCAACGCGACTATACGTATACAACTACTACTAATACTATATGTACGATGACGAAATACGTATTTAAATTTAGAAGGTATATATATATACGAACCGTGGTATATAAGTAGTCTTCATTCATTTGTTTGATTAATTACTTTATTAGCCTTGGTGCTTAGAGTGGAGCTTAGAGCAATCGCTTGTGAAATCAAAATTACCGGTTCGAACCACGGCATGTATCAATTACTTTTTTGTAAACTATGACAGTGATTTAGCACACCACGAGTTTTACAGTAAAGGTAAACCGTCATACGATTAATATGAAATTCGACGGGCGGACGAAACTGATTTGCCATCGGTCGTGTAGGCATCGTATACAGCTCTGTTCCCAAACGTAGTTCAACGTTAAACTTAATATAAAACATACGAACACTATACAAGTATATACCCTTAGAAAGAGGTTCTAAAAATAATTAGTTATTTACTAGGTGCCTCCTACTTTGCAAGCAAAAATTCAAAAGACAGAAGGCAAATAAATTTTGAATATGAATAAAAATTCTCGCTCTAAGCCCGAATAAAGACAGGCGGAGTGGCTTCAGCCCTACCAAAAAGGGAAGAAGGATTAAAGAGGTCACGAAGATGACATAGTAGGATTAACCGAACGTTGCCGTGTCAGCAAATAAATGACGATTCTTTGAAAGGATCTATTATTCAACGGAATAGAAAAAATATTACTGCCTTTTTGGTAAAGGTGACGAATTTAAAGTGAAGGTGAGTGGAAAATAAGTAATTTGAGAGAGCTCTTTGTTGAAGTTTAATTATGTATTAGGTTTCAAATTACATGTCTTTTTTATACCACTTGCCTTACCCCTTGCCACTTACCCGCGCGTTGCCGACCCAGCAGGAATCTTTAATCGGTATGCTTAATTATCACTGCAAGATGAAAACGATTCATACATTAATGTTAAAAAAACGTAAAATCGAATATTAAAAAAAACACCGCACATACACTTTACTATATCGCACAATATCTTCCTCAATATATAGGTATATAATACATCATATGTTTATATAAGTACCTTCACAATATAAAGGTAACAAGATGCATCGCAAACAAATAATTTCAAAAAGCACCCAAAGCGAATGTGCTCTTCCAGCGTTGTTAGATCTCGGCCTATGTAGGTACCGGTGGAAATAGGCTTAGTCGTCCGCGAACACGTCAATAAATCTGACACTTGTCACCGGCAAAAATGCTTACATTTTCCTCGCCATGATTTTAATGCCAACCATCGCAAAAATATATGTATTTCATTTTGGCCTTTCCAGAGCCATTCTAATCGCGAGGTTCACACTTGAAAGGAAATTGGTGCTATAAACGACCAAATAAATAAGATTATTTAGTATTTGACGATAAAATTAATAGGATAATAATAAATAGGATCCTACTTATGCTTTAAAGGTTTCGATAGTAGGACGTTTGTTACTAAATCAAGCGCCATTGATTGAGAATTAAAAGAAGCTCTAACCTGGATTGACTATCACTGGACTAAGTGGATCCATATTAGGATATTTTTATTCCGTTCATTGCTTATGAAATAACGTAAGCAATTGATTCTGAGAGAGCACATAATGTAGGATAATATAGGTGCATTCTACAATAGAGCCAGCTATCCGATCACGATTCAGAACTTTGACAAGGGCATCGTCTTCCGGGAACACTTCGATCAGATATCTAACAATCGACATTTGAAATTGTATGACAAAATACAGTAGGGTTTCAGATAATAACACTTAAAAAAACTAGAAATATTGCAATTATTATATTACAGTAAGTGTAATCGTTATAGTTAACAATAAATAAAATTGTTTTGTTCGTTGACAATTACGAGCGAATCAGAAACACGTTTAATCCTCGTATTAAAATTACAGCGCTGGTCTGTATCGAGCGTGCATCGCGCTCGGTACATTTCGCAGCTACCATTTACCGCGCGCCTATAATTTTCCTATCGCTATTATACCTTGGAATCCTTAATTAATACCTTCAGCGTTCGTTTAATATTAGATCATTAAAACCGCAATGTTCTAAAACTTACCTGCTTTCGGTAACTGGAAGTTGTATAAACAAAGAGAAGTTTACGGTTGAACTTCGAACCGTACCTATGTCAGGTTTACAACTTATAACTTCCGATTCTAATTAAAAATTTAACAAAGCGGATAATGGCGGTTGCTTTTACGTAAATCATGAGCACAATTTCGTGGGTACTGATAATGTTCAGTTGTTCTAAATGTTCGGTAGATTCAATAACAAAAGACGGGGAGTTGTTTGACAAAATGAAAGGGCAAGCAACTATCGTGAATACAAAAGGATTTTGGCGAAAATGATGTTTTTAGGCTTGCGCCATATTATTACTGTTCATTAGGTCTATTCTCGCTTAATTACGAGGTCGCTAGTAATTTCCGAGGTCGCACAGGCTTATGAAATCGTGTTGTGACAACTGATGGAATAAATTCCCACTAAGGGGACCTTCCTGGGTTAATATACTCTTAATAGTTTTATGGGAACATTGGCTATAACACCAAAACTAACACGAGGAGCAAGTAAAGGAATAATTTAGTAGCGATAACATAGTCACTTATGTACGGTTTACCAAACCGTACATAAGTGACTATGTTATATGGCGTATAATTACCCAATTACCTACAGTAAACCTTCCATAGATAGAAACCGATTACCGATGCCGGCAAACACCTGCAATACCGTCTATTGGCATTCTTAAATCAAATTCTAAGGTATTAAAAAAAAAGAACATAAAAAAATACGAACGTGTCTGTGAAGCATCTTCAAAGCCAATAAAGAAGGAATACCTTCTAGTATAACCGTTGCTTATTAATTTATTTGTTAATTTACAAGTACAAGCTAAGAGCCAACACATTTACATTTAAATGAAAGTCAAAAATCTGATATTACAGCGATAAATATTTTTTTGAAATCCGAATAAAGACATAGAAGGAATACAAAGAAGTCATTTAGGAGTGTCAGCGCGCGAGCTGTGGGACTGCTGTTGGCGTAGCACGTGCGCAGCGCTGGAGTCGCGAGTACAAACGTTGCCAACTCTTCGTCGGGTGGAGATGTGCTAGCAGCCTAATGGAAATCAAAATCGAAAGTTATTATTTTTTTTATATTTCAACATCAGTTGAATTCTATTATTTCACCCTAAGTTATATTACCAGAAGTAACTCCTGTAACTGCATCAATAATGAAACACCAATTTTCCACGAAAGTATCCTCGGTACCTCTCTCTGTTGCAAATTTTAGCTAAAACAAAGACACGTTATTTACAGTATTGTGCTTAAACCGCAAAATACCAATATTTCGTGGTTTGTACCAGCCGGCGAGACTAGCAAGATACCTGTGATGTCGCTCAAAGCTTACTTAGCTAACTCGACTTATCTCAGAGACAGCTTTGCGAAATACACAATAAAATGTTTTGTAAATTTAACCGCAAGTCTACGGTAAGTGCAAACAAATGTATTTAATGAAAAATAAAAGTTAATGGCTTTGTGTTTCAGTTCAGGAATAAACCAGCTTACAAACGTTTCAATGTATAAAAGTATCGGCTCGTTAAACATTACTTTATCACGTTTAAAATTTGTCTTTTACTAATTAGTGCCCGTGGGTTCTCAGCGATTTCAAACCATTGTGAAGTAGCCTATACCATATGTGTGTTTGAGCGAGATCCGTAAATTGGGTTCTTATCGCGTTCGAACCATTATGAAGAAGCCTATATCTACACATATATATATATATATGTGTATGAACGGGCTTACGAGATGTATAATAAATAGCTATATGTTTACGCCGCCCTTGTATTGGTACATACAGATATCATAACGCCAAGACCCTAACGGGGTAGGCAGTATTGTTAGTGTTGTGGTAATGGTAGACCTTGGTATAAGAGAGAGAACGTTTTTCAGACGAACGGACAGACAAGTAAAGCTACATCTAAAGCTTCTGATTTCACAGTTTTTTACCGGATCAAAGGGACGCAGATTTAAACTTTATTTGTAAATTGTGTAATCTAACACATGTTCACGTGTTAACAAGGCAGTAGACATCATGACCAATGGATAGACGCTGTTGAATTTTTTCATTTTCTCGTTTTGACACGAAATAAAAGCAGACAAAACAGAAAATCCAATTACCGTTGTCATATTAAGTTATTATGCAAAATTGGTTCCAAGGATTGTTGTGTCAAACACCGCGTACATTTATTACGCCGTGTAAAGGATGAAATATTATTATTCTCTTGCTTTCAGCACAATTGGTAAATCGAGTGAGCTTTGAAGCTTGATAGCTTGATAGCTCTTGAAGCAAATAGGTAATTTTTAATAATATGCCTTTCGATATGGATTATTAGACTTTAGTGCATCCACGTGATATAACTGAGTGCTGGCTCCGCACTACGTTCATATCCGAGGTTGGCGTAGGAAGTTCTTAAAAATGAAATAAGATATATAACAATACCATACATTTTTTGTACTTAAATTTCTTGTGTTCGTCATTGAACTCCTCCTAAGCGCCTGGGCCGATTTTAATGTTTTTTTTTGTGTGTGTTCAAGTGGATTCGTGACTGGTTTTTTAAGTAAGTAAGTTCTTTATTGTAATAAGTTTAGATTTACAATTGGACCCGATAGGTGGCACTGCGATCGTGTTTCAGGAAATTCATTTTTGTCACCCAAGCGAAGCTGGGATTATTATCTGAATGTTTATCTTGTTCATATCTCAATTTATAGAGGTCCGACGGGCAAAGGAGTAATAGTTTTCCTGTGGATACC
>JACCPG010008226.1:0-55322 GCA_016069955.1 Drepana arcuata | reverse complement strand
ATTTATAAAAAAAATGTGCTGGCCAATTTCCAATATGTATCTGGCTTGATTTATTTTCAATATCTATTATTTTCTTACACTTAATATATATAATATATCCTCACGCCTTCTCACAAGGGTCCCCTAAGGGGTAGGCAGTTACTTAAGTAAGTAACTTATTCAACAACAATGGTGTTGCTGGTAGTCACGTGTCAGTTATTTATTCATCATTTATGGTTAATGCTTGAATCTAACGAGCTTACAATAAGAGCAGCGAACAGGTTCAATTATAAATTTAATTTCTATATCTTGTAGTCATAAAAAATTTGGTACTTACATAACCAAAGTATATTTGATGAAATTTTGTGGATGATACATAATATGTATATTTATGATATATTTACTTTTATGATACATAATAAAACACAATGTTTTATTATGTATTTTATTATGTATAATAAAACACAATGTTTTATTATATATCATACAAATTTTATATTATTAATTTATTTATTTATGGAGTTTATATCTGAAATAAATGAATGATTATTATTATTATTATTGTAATTCCTATCTGATATTAACGAAAGCAACCAATTTCTATGGTGATACATAATAGGGTTACGACAATATCGCAGTTAGTTTAACAGGAACGACTTAAGTATTTCACTCACTCACTCACGAGTGAGCTGTATGCAAGACAAAAATGTTTGAAAGCATAAAATCATTTTACAACAAAGAGAGGTACGACAGTACTCGACAATTTTTGGATCCCTTTGAGTATCATAACACATTTTATTACATATTAAAAGCTTTTCATGTCATAGATAGAGGGATTCCAATACCAATGTAAGTCACAACAATTAAAGGTTTTCCGGAAAGCACATAATATTATCTAGCCACGTATGTATATCTAGAATAAAAACTTTAACAATCTAAAAATTTTATGTATAAAATCAAAAAAGTGATTAGTCACACGAGCTTTACGGTGAAGGAAAACATCGAGAGGAAACCTGCATACGTCTGAGAAGAAATTCAAAGGCGGTGTGTATAGTCGTGCTTGAGTAACGGCGATGGACTCGCCATCTGTCACGTTGGCACCTAATATACCTCTGGTGGAAAGTGGGTGTGTGGGTATTACCTATACATCTCTGCCTACCCCTTCGGGGACTCTTGTGGGGAGGCGTGAGGATATATTATTTATTATTATAACAATTTAAAAACTTTTTCAGATATCGAAATCAAAATGTTTATATACTCACAAGTTTTTTAATAGCAATGATCCTCACAGCCGTATCAATTCTTTACGGAATACACACTGTCGACATACCTCTCGTTACGGAAGCGGGGGCATATTTTTTGATATTGTTTTACGGGATTTTAATACTGTCTTGTACAAAGCAGAATTTGCCTGAATACCAAAATTTGCTACGATGTATTACGGATGACTTTTATTATATTTGCACGAGTGGATACAAATACAGGTATCATATTTTTCCTTTGTGAACAATAACCACTTTTTGATTAGCTTTTATTTTTGGTCTGAGTAAATATGGAAAGAAGGAGATGTCAATCAATACTAACATATTACACCTATTTTACAGAAAAAGGTTTCTACGGAACCAGTTAAAAACTTGGAAAATTTGTATAATTTCCTTGATCTTCTCCTTTGGAATCACAATTGGGATGGTCATAGTTGCTACCGTTGTGCTACTGTTCTATTTAGCAACCCGCAATCCAGAAGAGGAAAGTCAACGACCTCTGCTTTTCCCATTCAGGGTCAAAGGCGTTAACTTTGGAGAAACACCAACTTACGAAATTGCTTTCATGTTTTCAAATTTAGCAGTTTTAGCATATTCTTACAACTACGTCTGTAAGTTTAAATCTCATAAGTTATTTGTTTAATTATCCCTTATCAAATGAGTATATTGTCACATAAAGGCAAAATTATATTTAAAAATAATTTGGAATGTAATACCCAAACACATGCAACTGGTTGCGAGTTCAGACAACGCAGGAACTTTTTTACGGCTCAACATCTGATAAATATGGCAGTTTTTCGTACGGTTTTGTAAACTTTCTTGTAATGCAGTTATGTTAAACTATGGTTGTATTGGCGTGGTGGTTATTATTTATGTAAAAAAATTATATTGTTCTTATGTAGTTATGCTGCAAACCCAAATAGTATGGATAAGACACATAACTACAAAGACCGATATAGTTATTTGGAGTATAAAGGATTTATTAGTAGATGTGCATCCAACGACAATGGGTCAAGATAGAAAACTCTCAATAAATTTGCTTCAAGAGCGACTGAGAAAAATACTGATTCAACATCATGATATGTACAGGTAAATCCATAAAATATTTTAAACGAAATGATTTTAATACAGTTTAATAGTTATATATCTTCACGCCTTCCCACAAGGGATCCAATGGGATAGGCAGAGGTGTGTCGGTAGTACTCGCACCCACTTTCCACCAGAGATATATTTCTGGTGCAATCGTGATAGATTGCGAGTCCATCGCCGTTACTCAAGCACGGCTATACATACGCCTTTGAATTTCTTCTCACACCTATGCAGGCTTCCTCTCGATGTTTTCCTTCATCGCTCGTGATGGGACTGATCACTCTACATAAGTTTAGAAGGACCCATTGGTACAGTCGGGATTCGAACTTGCACTCGAACTCGAACCACTCGGCCATCATGGCTTCTTTTTTAATTTAACATTTGTGGTTACATTAACTATAAATACATATTTATTTATAGTATTTAAATTAATCAAAATTCCAACTAACTACATACAGATAAAATATTTGATCCGAGTCGATATTCTGCGGCAACGTGCCAATGGACTAGCAGCATTGCCACGCTGGATAGCCATTAAAGCAAACGTATAATTAATAAGTAACAATGCAATAACATTTAAAAATAGAAATCTAAGTATAGTAAACCTTTTTCAGATTGATTAAGGACTATTCAAAAGTTTACAAAAAATGTTTGATGTTTGAACAAACATTTTGTGGACCTATCGCTTGCCTCACTGCTTACTGCGCTTCCGAGGTATAACAAATATAATTGTGCCGTTCAATAGAAGTGTCAATATTCAGTGTGACATTTCATACTATATAGCCACCTCAGAATAATAACTAATTCTTTAGTTATTGTTCTGAGATAGCCACAATACATACAGATAAAAAATAAACAGACATTCTCATCACATTCATAATCATTCCATAAATCCCTTTAACAGCACACTTACGCATCATTTAAATCGCAATGTTAAATTTTATTCTTTGGAAATAAAACAATTAACCTTCTTTCTCAATACCATTCTTCTCTTTAAAATCTGTTAAAGTTCTCATCTCATTCTTATACATCTTCTGTTACGCACTTCTTCTTTATTATTTCCTGTGCACAAAGCACACCACACATGCTCTTTCCCACATATCAATATCTTAAACTAAATATAAAATAGTTTCTCAGGAAACTTGCCTCACTTAATTTGAAAACCTCTGGCAACTCCTTTTGTTCCATTCTTGTTTATCATTATAAACTTGCATTATTGCTTTATTACTTTTTTCTGTTTTGAGCTATAAATAAGTATGTATATCATAATTAGTTCATAAGCAATTTTGCCTTCTTGTTTGTGTTTATTGTGCTTGTATAAATGTATTTATATAATCTTTTCAATATTAAATTATTTTTGCCGGCGGGGAACGAACTCACGATATTGAACATAGGCGGCAGGGACTATATAACATTATACTGCCTAATAACAAGAGAGCAACTCATGCCAGATGGTCAGTCAACTATGAGTTGGCTAGAAATTGAATGACCCCTCAAAATCTAGTGTAAACGAAATTCTTTCCAGAAATTCGATGAAGGGGAGTTTAATGCAATTCTAATTCTGCTGTGTTTTGCTACTGTCGTGCTGTATTTCGTTCCGAGTTACTTCTGCACCTTTTTGGCACTCAAGGTATATATAGTAGAATAACAATTTAACTCTGGTGTGGTTCAAGCCGCCTGCAACACAAAGATTGCAAATTTTGAATCCCGACTATACCAATGAGTATTTTTTTAACTTTAATGCAGTGATTAGTCACACCACGAGCCTTACGATGAAAGAAAATTGTTGTTAGAAACCTCATATGCAGTTTTTTTTTGAGAAGAAATTCGAAGACGTTTATATTTGTGCTTGAGAAACGGCAATTGACTTGCCATATGACACGTTGGCAACTAAAATAAATCTTCGGCAAAAAGTGCCTTTGGGGACCTATGGGAAGACGTGAGGATATATTATTTATATTATGGCAGGAAAAATATATTTATTGGCAAGTCTGCTACTGCGACAGCTTTATTTTTAATACAAATCAAAGGTCACACGAAGATGTAAAGCAAGTCTACCGCAGATTACGAGCGCTAGCAACAGCAGAGGTATCACTAGAGCTATCGACTGAAATTATATCTTCACGCTTCTCTTTAAATTAATTCCACATTAATTTATCATACCACCATTCCTGTTGTCTCTAGCGACATAATATTGTATAGTAATTTTCATTACTTTAGGTTGGATCAGTGTGCGAAGCATGCTGGAATACACCCTTCTGGAACGCGGACCCTATAATACGGCCATATATGGTTTTAATAATGCTGCGATCTATAAAACCTTTACAACTCCATCCAGCCGGATTCCAGACTATCTCTATTGAAACATTTTCTAAAGTAAGTATTATTTCTACAATTCGTTATAAGTAATAACTATAAATGATGATGTATTTTTTTCATTACAGAAAATGACATCGGCTTATTCATTCTTTAATATGTTGAGACAAGCAAATCGTAAAAAAATATAATTCCTGTGACACAATCATAATACTGCTAATGCAATTTCATTTGCCCAATTTTTTTAACGTTTAAGCTGTTGTAAAACACATTTGTAGAATTGATTTTGTAAGCAGCGCAGAAATTCTTGTTACGTAAATATGGCGCCCAACGTGGGCATAAGCAAACACATCGGTGTTGCCTGCTGAGCCAATGACTTACCCATGGTATTGTAACTTTATTGCTATTTTACTAAAGTCATATCTGCGAAGATACATATTTTTTATTTCTTAAATTTATCTTTTTCTGTACTCGTTTATATAAGATATTAAATGTTTTTTAATGAATAACGATTGCGATATAACAAACCGAATTTGAAGTTATAGTAATCTCGCATGTCATCGAATAACCAGATATTCTTTGTTACTGTCCGAGTTTTTATTAATTTTATTTAAATTCAGTACAACAGAGTCATAAATTACATAAATAATTATGTTTAATCAACCACTTTCCCAGCACAATATCGATTACAACACGTAAATTATCACGCTCGAACGAACACTGAAAATAGACAAGCAGGAAAGAGACGAGCTTTATCCAATAATAATTCTCACTTGAATCGCTCTATTTGCTCGCCGTCCTACGATCTGATATTGAATATGGATAAAGTGAATTATATTCAGAATGGCGGGTAGCGTCGACTCGCAGAGTTTCAGATAAGAGGATTACTTACAAGTTATAATTGGTTCTCGCGATTTAAGTGAATGGGAAAAAACCCAGTGTCTTTTCCAGCACCTCTTAAGCCGCTATATTGAGCTTTTACTCGATTTATAGAATTTATTAACTCATAAATAAACATCTTAGTATTTAGAACAATTAATTTGCTTTGTGAGAGTTATAAACGATTTAAATTTTTACCAATAAAATGAACTTATATAAAGTTTTTTTTTTTTAATAACAAATTCAAATATAACATTAATGACCTATCCAAACGGAATAGGTGGTGTCAAGTTTTTGGCCTACTATTTAGTAGGCGACGGTTGGAGATATTAAAATGTTGATTTTAATTGACACCGCAAATATAGTTAATAATTAATTTGATTATACTTGACCGCCCCCAAATAATATTTAAATAAAATTACCAGTTCAGCCCAGCTCCCTTGCTCGCGATCCAGCAACGCCCTAAGCCGAGGTTCGTACCCCACAGGGGGAGCCCTTAGCTGTGTTGCTTAGAAATAAAGTGCCTGGCTGGACGCCTAGGTCTCGCCATTGACCGGTTAAGTAGCAAAAGTTCCCGGAACTCACGCTACGAGAGACAATACATAAAAAAAAAGAAAAAAGATTATACTTGAGTTCAATTCAACTCATTTAAGAATTTATGGTATAGAAGAAAGTAAGCATGGATGTCATCGTAATATATGGCAAGTCTTTCGCCGTCTTCCAAGTACAACTTTTCATACGTCTTCGAATTTCTAATAAGTACCTATACCTACACATTTCCTTATGATGTATTCCTCCCACTGTTTTGCCTTGTAAGAACTCATTGACCTTGAGTTAATAAAATAAAATTATATACAGACCGACGGACTATATCTTTGTGCAATTAAATTTTAACTATGTCGAGCAAAATAGCTTCAAAAGCGAAGATTCGCCAAAAATACTAATATAACTTTACCTAATGAAAATATCGATTGTCGAGTAAACATACCGTTTCAAATCGTGTCTCTGTTCAGAGAACGAAGTAATTTTTTAGTCTACTGTAAAACCTAATTATGAATTGAATTTGAGATGAAAATATGCAGGATATTCTCTCCCATAGGTATTTAAGTCATGTGAAAAAAGACGTTACATTGACTGGGCAGTGTTAGTAGCTGAGAGCTCGGACATGTTTGTTACTAACACAATTACCACTGCACCGGCGTCCTGCAATCTGAAGCCAATTCAATTAACATCGGCTTTTAAGTTCACCTATTTGCCCGTATAGTAGGCATACATCAAGCTGTGAGCAAACGTTTGTTTACACGTAGTAACTATATCGGTAGTGATATTTGTTAACAGGCACTTTTTTAAATAATTCTATTTATCAAGAATGTGGGTAAATATGAATACACCTGTAGGATATACCTGTATATCAGGTGTCTAAAAAATGTTTGCTAGAACGTTATAATAATGATATGTATTGTGGGTATATATTTGTTTTTTGCGACTTACTAAGCCATCCATCAAATTTTATCATGCATGTGAGGTATATGCTAAAGTAAATTCAATCGAAACATGCAAAGCCCGTTAAAAAATGAAAATAACGACAATTCCGACCAGCCAAATATTGAAAGCTGTACACGGAAAGCGGTGGGGGCGGGGAAGCCACTATTTGATTGTTCCCGTGCTCCAGCGGTACGGCACGTCCCTCATACGTCATCAGACCGTGTGTTAAGTGCATTTGAACTTGCTCTTGCAATGTTAATTATTGAAAAACGAAAATTATTATTCACCTAAAACTTTAGGTCATTACGACCATGCGGGTCGTATAAAATGTAATATGTCTGAATAAGCCTCATCCACATTTTCTACGACAAAATTGACGACCATTTTAGAACTATTCATGTCATGCCATTGAGATAAAATTTCTTCAGTGACATGAGATTTGCTGTAACATCTGCATTCACAAGTTGTCGACCGCACTCGGCTGCGGTCACGCTGAAACCTATTTGCCGGTCCGACATTATCAGCGCGGCAAATTTTCTACAATCTCTGTCCCTTTGTGTCCACTACTGGGCACGACATGTCAATTATGGTATCCTGTGAGAGTTCATGCTTCTGTTACATATAATTACACTTTATTCTCTCTGAAGAAAACTTATCCATTACAGGATCAACTCTGAAGCTTATTTCATGACATGAACAAGTTCCAGAATGACCCTACTAAAGAAAAGGGTCATATTAATTTTCAACTTAGTTTAAACTTTGGTTTGGATATTGTATGTATTGTATATTATATCTAACTTAAACATTCATCTTCTTTATGTTAACCTTTAGTGGCATGTCTTTTGAAATTAATCCCTTTCATATAATATGTTGTATATCATCGCTTATACAATACAGATAATAAAAAATATCACTTTTTCAAAAAGCCGTGGTGGCCGAGTGGTTCGAGCAGTTGCCTGCGACGTAAAGGTCGCAAGCTCGAATCCCGACTGTACTAATGAGTTTTTCTGAACTTAAGTACAGTGATTAGTCACACCACGAGCTTTACGGCGAAGGAAAACATCGAGAGGAAACCTGCATATGTCTGAGAAGAAATTCAAAAAGCATATGTATAGGATGATGAAGTGAAAGAAGAAGTTAAAAAGAAGAAGGATGCAAGGCAAGACATTTTGGCTATGTCCAGCTCAAGTGAGAGTATGAAGGAAAAGATGAAAGAAAAATACCGCCTGCAAAAAAATCGTACGAAAGAGATAATAGCTCAGAAGCGTGAGAGGTTCCAAATTACTGTAGACGAAAAACTGTCACAGAATTTCAAGGACAATGCAAAACTTTTTTGGAGGGAAGTTAAGAAGTCCAGAAATTGTGTTACAGCTAGTAGTAGGATGAATGTGATTTTCTCGAAGGACAATAACATACTGACCGACAAAACAGACGTCCTCAGGCGATGGAGTGAATTTTATAAAGATATGTATGATGATGATGCCGCTGATCTACTCACAGAGCTGCCTCCAACAGAATCTGTCGAGGATCCTATAGCGGATAAAATAAGTATGGGAGAGATTGTAAGTGCGATAAGAAGTCTGAAATGCGGAAAAGCTGCGGGAATAGATGGGATTACGGCTGAGATGATCAAGTACGGTGGACCAGCGGTCTGGGACGTCATCTATTTGCTATGCAATCTTTGCTGGGAAAAGGGCGATGTTCCGGACGACTGGAGGCGAGCAGTCATCGTGCCTTTCTATAAAGGAAAGGGATCACGATTGGACTGCTCAAACTACAGAGCCATCAGCTTGGTCAGCTTAGCTAGTAAAGTGTACACGAAGATCCTGACGATAAGAATGCAAGAGCGATCCGAAAGGCTTCTCTGGGAATCCCAAGGTGGATTTAGACCAGGAAGAGGATGTATGGATCAAACCTTCTCGCTTCGCGGAATCGCGGAAAAGTTTTTGGATATTAACCAAAGGGTTTTCTGCGCTTTCGTCGACTTGGAGAAGGCATTTGATAGAGTCGTACGAAAGGAACTCTGGGACGTGTTGCCTGGATATGAAGTGAGCAGTTCCCTATTGCATGCCGTGAAATCACTCTATAGTGATAGCGAGGCGTGCGTTAGGGTTAACGGTGAGATGTCACCCTGGTTTGATGTGAAGTCGGGGGTCAAACAAGGGTGTATCATGTGATGATATGTCATGTCTGCCTGGCTGTTCATTATATATCTGGATAACTGTCTGAGAGCACTAAGAATGAACGGATGTGGAGTGAAAATGGGAAACTTAGTGGTCAACTGCCTATTATACGCCGATGACGCGGTTTTACTGGCGTCATCAGAGGGCGAACTGCAGTCACTAGTTACCATAATGAAAGTAGAATGTGAAAAGCAGGGGCTGCGCCTAAACGCTGGCAAGACTAAGGTTCTGGTATTCGAAAGAGATGAACAAGTGACCGAGGGTGCTATATCGGTAAATGGGCAAATTCTAGAGCAAGTGAATGAATTTGTATATCTTGGAAGCATGTTCACACGAGATGGAAAGTATGAAAAAGATATTGAAAGAAGGATAACTGCCGGTAATAAGGTGAATGGAGCCATGTCGGCGTTGATGGGCAGTTAAAGTCTGAGCAAGAATGCTCGAGTTGCTGTCCACAACGCGATATTGGTACCTACCTTATTGTATGGCAGCGAATCCTGGGTATGTCAGAGGAAGTATGAAAATAGCTTGAATGCAGTCGAGATGCGATCTCTTCGAAAAATGTGCGGCGTAACGATATTAGATCGAATCCGCAATGAAGAGATTCGCAACTCAACTGGCGTGAATGAGGGCGTGATTGTAAAGATGAAGAAAGGCATGTTACGTTGGTTTGGACACATAGAAAGGATGAGTAAAGAAAGATTGACGAAACAGATATACAAAGCAAAAGTGTGTGCAAGAAGAGGCAGAGGAAAGCCACGTTCCAACTACCTAGATCAAATAGATCGGACTCTGAAGGACGGGAACGTTAAGAGTACTCGAAACCGACGAGCATGTATGAAGAGACTGACGAATGTGGACGAAGCGAAAGAGGTATGTAAGTCTAGAGAGAACTGGCGCTCTATACTCTCTGCCTACCCCGTTAGGGACTCTGGCGCGATGATATGTATGCATGTATGTATATGTATAGTCGTGCTTGAGTAACGGCGATGGACTCGCCATCTGTCACGTTGGCACCTAATATACCTCTGGCGGAAAGTGGGTGTGTGGGTATTACCTATACACCTCTGCCTACCCCTTCGAGGACCCTTGTGGGGAGGCGTGAGGATATTATTATTACTTTTTCAATAAAAATTGCATATTATCGTATTTAACAATTCAGAGACAGGGTGCGAATACATGACACGTCCGCTAGCCACCACCGTTGAGCGTTGAGTGTTGAGTGACATCTTATTTCCTCGCTGCAACGTTCGCTGTGTCCGACTACAGTACATACTCGTACCTACATCCATTGAACAATGTCGGAAATCGCGAAAGCGTGTTCTATTTTGCGCTCAAAGAACCATTACATTGTTTCATGTTCCCTTCTTTTTCTTTTTGCCATAAGAAGTTTCTCTAGTAACTTTTTAACTAAGTTGACTTAGAACGTAATGTGACTTATAACTGAAAAGTATATGGATAGTCTACATCGAAAAAGGAAATTGAGGAGAAGTAAAATTAGTAAGCTTTAACTTTAATGATCTACATATATTATGCACATATATATAAGGAGATCCTTAACTTGCACCCTTCCATAGCAGATGCTATGGAATGTTGCAAGTTAACGTTTGTAGCTAATGGTTTCACAGTTTGTTGAGTAACCAGCACACCGAGGCATTTTAAGACGACCCTTATATCACTTCTGAATTAAATCGCTTTTTAAATGCTACTTATTTGGTGAAAGATACCTTATACCAACACAAATTTTATCGATTACACAATTACTTAATCACATATTTAGTCGAATATAGGTACTATCATACATCCCATAATTTTCAATTATCAGGATTTTCATTCCAGAAAATGAAGTTGTTTAGTAGTGAGGTAGTAGAGTAGTGTGGTATCATATGCCTAATATTTTTATTAAAAGGAACCCACTGAGCTTTTAAATAATGAAAACCCTTCCTTCCTACGTGCATAAAAAGTCCATTGTCCAACTTATCCTATAATATATCTTATATGATCTACTAGTTATTTATATTGATATCAAAATATGTAAGCCATGAACATAGTAGTCCATGCAGAGATAAAAAACCTATAGCGGAAAATATTTGTATAGCAGTCGGATACACCCAACTAATTGGCTTCTGCGTCGTGTTTTTATAGTCTACTTTTCAACAAAATAAAATACCTATCATATGTTTTAGGATATGTCAAAAAGTTTTTGAAACTGTCAATAATTTTAAAAAATGAACAACATTTTATTATCTGTGTCGTTGATATCACTATGCGAATAATAAAACAGCGAAACTGTTTTGCCACAAAGCGATTTCAATAATAAAGATGCAGCATGGCAGACTCATAGGGAGCCTCGACCCGTTAATAATTCATGAACATGCTTAGCGAGCGAGCCTCTCGCCCATCACACCACACTTAACCCAGCGATCGCTTACAAACTCATCACGTACCGTACCGTTTACACCAACATCCTCAAGTATTAAAAATAATTTTAATAGGCAATAAAAGAAACGTGTATAAGAATATTGAGCCCTTTTTTGTCGAGCTTTGCTTAATCCTTTTAAAGTGTCATAAAGGGTATACCCCCGAGGGGGTAGGCCGAGGTGTATAAGTAGTACCCACACATCCGCTTTCCTTTGAAGTGATATAACCTAACCTAATTATTCTATAACTACTTAGAACTACTACTAGAATTTATTGAACTGATGACTTGTTAACGTTGTACCCGTGTGATGATGCTAAACGAACATCGTAAAGCTCTAGAGACCCAAAATGGAATAGGCCCGCTGGAACCGTACCTCCACCTTCCAAAAGAGCATTGCTCTTGAATGGATTGTGTGCCTGCGATAAGACTTTACAACTCAAAGCAGAAGTTATACAAACAGACAAGAGTTACTGCTCTAGCTAATATATTACGAGCAGTAATGCATGATTGAAATTTACAAAGACTACTTCAATCAATAAAATCGATAAAGTAGGTTACAATTTACGATGTACTAATTATTATACGTATTAAAGACAAAATGTTTGGTGTAGTTCTCGTAACGAGCCTATATTTACAGTCATTGGCGTATTTATGTATTAATATAGCGTCAAGGCGATTAGGGCACGGTCATAATTAAATTATGTTTATAGTCCACTGTATAAAATTGTGGTATAGTGCACAGCCTGAAAAATTTACGATTTAAATTTGCTTTTGCACAATTGGCAATTTATTCAATTCGCCTTTTAATATTCGAACATTTTATTATCATTTGGTTGTACCTTTTACCAACCAGTGGTTATCCGATATCAATGAAAGCTTTTAAAACAATTAGTTTTGTTGTCCGACCCACGTTCAGATGCACTCAAATTGATTTATACCCGTATTTAAAACACATTGTATATACACCCGAAGTTAATGCTTTGTGATAAGCCGACACATCACTTTGTGGTTAATTAATGGCTTAACTAAACGAAATTTATATAAACGTATGTAGCGTAAATAGGTGGGAAAACTATGTCACTAGTCTTGTGTTGTGCCCTTTATATTCCTGTTACGTTTTTAAACATTTACCTAACCTTGTTTACTCCAGTGGACATGTTGGTTCAGCCGGCTATGGCAAAATTTATTTATGTTCTCTTTGAAGTGGGGTATTCCACTGAAAGGGTTAATTAAGTGAAAGATTGTCACGGCCGCTGGGCCGAGTGATCGCGTTAGACAAATTAGAACATATTATTGAGCAAAGAACCTGTTAATAACGTTGCAAATAAGAGAACGGCATTTTATATTTTGGTATTAAACCTTCTTGCGTAGATGATATGTATGAAAATCCAACGCATACCTGAAGGAAGTAGCAAAACAATATTTCGCTAGCATGAGGGTAGGTTGCAGCTGATTAATAACAGCATATTGGTTTCCATCGGTAAACGTTACATGTATTAGCATTTGCTGCCGTGAACATGCATGTAATTAGCCTTAGTGTATCCATTAGGTAGGCTCACGGTTGTTGAACACCGTAGACTCATTACTGTATATATCAGTCCTGCGAGTCATCATCAAACGTAGACTATTTACACTAGGACGGTCATAAACAGGAGAGTGTTCACCTGCAATTTCCAGGCTAAGTTAAGCTACCGAGTACTTTACACATCACGTTAACATAAATTAACACTTAAATTAACTGACATGATTTTCAGAGAGAGGTATGTAAGTCTAGAGAACTGGCCATCAATACTCTCTGCGTACCCCGTTAGGGACACGGCGTGATGATATATATATGTATGTAGAAAGATTTGCTTAAAAAAAATGCAATGGAGTCGTGCTTTAGTAACGGCGATGGACTCGCCATCTGTCACGTTGGTACCTAAAATATATCTCTGGCGGAATGTGGGTGTGTGGGTATTACCTATACACCTCTACCTACCCCTTCGGGGACCCATGTGGGAAGGGGTGAGGATATATTTTTAATTCACTATGCAAGCTCATAAAGAAATCTCAAAATCCTTTCTGAATATCAAATTTTTCAATGAAATGGAAACTAAAAGTGAGGTGTGTTCCGGACAATTCCGAATTGCTACCTTCATTGTTTATGCAACTTGACGTTTCAATTTTCCAGAACGTTCAAGCATTTTTTTATATAGCTAGCAAATGAATGTTGATCATCGAGAACAGAGATTTTTAACTACGTAATATTAATATTTCAAAAAACAACAGAAGAATCTATCGTCGAGATTGTGGTGCGCTCTAGGTGCGCTCTAGTTGGTGAAGTTTAGGCTTTATATAGTAAAAACATTTGAATCATGTCCTTATCTGCTTTCAAGGTGTAACTTCGAACTCAAGTCTTACTCATGAACCTAAAGAAATAGGTTGCCTCACAGAAAAAATCTGATACCTACATATACGATCAATTAAAGTGTGAGCGGAATTTCAAAAAAAACTTTCAGAGATGCATTTTATTATTTCTGGAGAGATGCTACAGCAAATATAAACATACCAAGAAATGTCGTATTTATTTTATTATAAATACGTATTGTTTCTATCATCAATTCTAAATCATGATGTTATCAAAGCTAGCCAAAACATTATTTGGTAAGTGTGTCGCAGCTTTGTGGATTGGTTGATTTAACCTTTTCTGTATTTCCCATGAGAGGTAGAAAAGATTACAAAAACTTTAGGTAGCTCAATAAAATCAATACAAACCGTGGAATTGGACTTGTTGGCCACTCAAATAACGTGTTTTAGATATTTCAAAACCCAGTTACCAGATATAGGTACCTACTTAGCTAATCAAATCCATTAAATGCAATTTTATACTTTTATTTACAGTTCAAGATGAATTTGATATGAAACGAATGAAGTATTATGTTCCATACTAGGAGCTTGGTTGTGACTTGGGATTAAAGAATGATATTAAACTTCATGAATGATATGAATAGACAAAATTTTGCTCTTTTCGGACATTTCTCTCAATTCTAACCGCCTATGAGTTCGGTTAACCGTGGCCTTTGCCAATACCTGGTAAATACAAAATCAAAAGCCCAGTCCGAAGGCTTTTAAAGTAATTGTCAAAAAATAATAACCATAATTGATCTCAATTGGACCATACATTTCAGTTTTCAATGAAAATTATTTAAAATTATTTCTTAGGTATGGAGCAACAAGTATTTATTCATACACTTCTTCATTTCATGTCAGTTTTTGTTTTATTTTATTATTCAACACGCTTAAAATTCACAAACACGCATTCAGCGTCAAAAGCATTGCTGGAATAAATCTATGGTAATAAATAAAAAAGAATTGTAATCTCTTGTCAATTTGTTTGTCAGGCATCGCGTATAATGTACCTACCGTTGGATTTGTATGTTAAATTGAGAGCTTAAATCTGGGTGACATATAGCTAGTGTTAATTACATCGCAATCGGGATATTCAATCAAAAATAATGATAATTTATGTCCCACCAGTTTAATCAATCAAAAATAATGATAATTGATGTCCCACCAGTTTAATGTATTAGGTTTTGTATATTCGTATATTCCTTGTCTTTGTCACCCGTAAATATAACATATAATGTAGCTGTTCATCGCTTTGCGTATTGCATTTAACCAGACAGAGACAGTGCTTTTTTAATGCATTGGTTACTGCTGATTGATTTAGTTTAATTTATTTGCAGTTCATGAAAAGTTTTTATTTAATGGTATTTACTCCTTTTGCCCAAATGCATGTAGGAGGAGTGGCTGGCTAAAGCCTGTTAAATTAACTATAATGTCGGAGCATTAAACTACTGATACCTGGCACGGCCTTTACATAAACAATTAGAGAACCGGTCGTTATCAAAACAACTTACAAATTATTTTTTCTGAACTAGTTATAAACTTATCTCAAGGAATTCATGGTATAAACGTTATTATAAATTAAGATTGTGATAGTTAGCCCAAGGGGCTATATTTCATTCACCATCGCCGAGAACCTTCGACAGGTACTTACACAATCAATCAGAATTCGAAAGCCCAATCCGAAGGCTATTATAGTGACACACTAGAAATAACCAAAACCGTAATTGATTTCATTTAAGCTGTAAATTTTACTTCTCTATTAAAACCTTTAATTATTGTGAAGCAACAAAAAACATTTGTACAATGCTTAACCTCATGTCAGTTTCTTCATAATTGTATGTCGGCTAAAACTCAGGCACAATCAAGTGCCTTAACCAATGCTCGCATTTTATGTAAGAGCATGAATAAAAAAGGTATCAACTTTCATTGATTATGGTATGTGGCTTATTCTCATAAAACCACTAAATATGATTATGCTCTTCCCTTTGGAATCAATAGAGGTACATTTGCAGAATCAGGATGAATTCGTGAGTAGATATACACAGTTATTATTTCAATATTTTAAGTTTAATATCGCTCAATCATTACTAATGAATGTGTACGTAGAATATACTATTACAAACTGTTCAAGAAGAAGCTGCAAAAGAAGAATTTTATTCCTAAAGTTGTTTAAGCTTTTTAAGGACTGCATAGTACAAGAGAACTTATATTGCAGGGTTGCGTTAACCCTAGAGGTTAGGTTATATACAAAGCTAATGAGCCTTGTCCATCATTGAGTAAAAGAGCAACTACACCTTGAGAGATGTCACATTCTTTATTTTTAAATAAATACTCATAGGAGTATCGAGTCTGCAAACTATTCAACAGTTACTTAAAGGGCTTGATTTGTGGGGTACAAATTATGTATTTAACCATAAATGATGTACGTAACAAACATAACGTACGTCGTAAATCACGAAACTCGTAAGATATCATCAAACACGTACGAAACAAAACCTTGACTTTTAGAGCGTTACAAAAATCGTAAGGTCAAAATTATAATAATGCTTACTTTAATACATAACAGCAATTTTAATGACAGCTAACAGGATACATATTCTAACTAAAGATTAAGTAAGTATAAACTAATACTTCATCGGATAAAAATTATATCAGCGCCCAACCATTCGTTAAAGAAGTGTTCTCTTCACTAAAGACGTAGTCGTATCATCACGCCGAGTTCCTCACGGGGAAAGCAGAAAGAATATAGTACCAGCTCTCTCACCACCTACCAGACCTCTTCCACTACCAGCTCTCTCTAGCTTTAAAGACCTCTTCCACTTCTTGCTACATGCATGCACTTTAATCGGTACCTTCGTATCTGTTCGCCGGTGTCGATTACTGATGATGTGCCCATACTTGAGTGTTCAATAAATTTCATCTAAGAACTTAGTCCGTGGGCTTCCTCTGCCATTTCTTTCAGATACTCGCATTGTATATAAGGTGTCTAGAAGCTCACATGGAATGGCTGTGCTGGTAAAACGGTACCCGTTAGTTACTTATGTCGCTAGTACCTACTGATAAGACAGCAAAACAATAGGAGCTTGCGCTTAGGCTACGGTAATATCGTCCAATTATACATACCGATGGTTATCTAAATATATCGGCACCGTTTTGGCTTACCATTTTTAAAGCTACGTCTTTCATAGCTCAGTAATTATCATTAATCTTAACTATTAAATATCATCAAATATGTGTGTTGCCAAACCTCTCAAATACCGTAATGATTGTGACATGTGCAAGATAAGTACTTTTAATAATAATCAGTTTTTAAAATGAAGAGGTTGTCAACTGTCCTGAGCCAGGTAGCAGTGTTCATTACCCGGACAAAGCAGAGTGTTTTCCACGTTAAATTGAGTGTAGAGAGGCAATTTGAACAGGACGCCTGCTCGCGACACCGGCCGCTCGGAGTTTTTTAATTTTTGGCCCCTAAGCGTCGGTGTACCGAGCCTGGCTACATATTTGTTTTACTTTTAGTTCCATGTGTTCTGTGGGCAGCTTTTCAATTATGTACGGGTGCTCACTGATGTTTATTAAAATGTCATAAGGTATTTTTTACCGGCTCAGTAAATGAAATGACACCTTGTGTGCAAGTGCAATAATTTATTCGTTAGTATATAACTATGTACTTAATAACAATTAACAGTATTTACATAAGACAGTTAGACGCTAGACATCTGTAAAAAGATGGTAAACCTGTAGTTAATAATATATAAAATATAAAAAACAAGCATTAGGAATTATATGACAACATTGATTTTAGAAGTTGTCGATCATTAATTTTTTTTTATTTATTTGGCGCTAGATATTGCATCTTGATCACAGTGTGTGCAATGATGCGCCTAATATAGGCTCCATGCATAGCCGATCGGGGCGAAATTAAACGGTACGGACGAAGGCTCAGCCGCGGGCTACAATCCTCATGAAATATTTACACCCCTTAACTTAGTTGGACGCTCCAGTGTGCCTTATCGTGAGCGAGATTCATATTTATGTAATAATCGAATAGAAATTTATGATTGCTTAAAATAACTATAGTTCACCGACTAAGAATCTCAGCGTTAACGGCTTTGAACGATACTAACCAGTCGACGATAAGCAAACCTACATAAATTCAAATATTTGCATAATACAGACGGCTCGTTAAGCAAATAATGATTACAATTTGGCCAAACAATAAAATATATAGACATATCTAAATAAACACTATCTACACGTAATTTTTCATATGATTAGCTTAAAATTAATAAAGCTTTTACTACCTGAGTATATAATTATGAGCTGTAACACTATATTTAACACAAACAACGTCGCCTAAACTGCTCAATTAATAACTTTTACTGTTGAGTAACAGTATATATTATCACAAATATATCTTTCGTATTTATTTGAAAGTGTCTCACTGACATCACCGGGATTTAATATAATCCCTTAACTTCAAAAAGACTTTAATATCATGAAGTCAAAACCCAATTGAGGACTTATAATATAGTTGTATTATTCGTCTTTTGAATCCAGTCGAGCTGAGCTACAAATAGGTTGGTTAGTCTCTAGCCCATTGCTATAGTATATAACTATATGGTGTTCTCTATACAGGCCTAGTTTGTACTCGTAAATTCCCAGGGTGCCTTAATGCTATATAATTATTACAATAGCATTAAGGCATAATATCGTCTAGGAACACTCTTACCATAGCATAAACTCCCTCTCTTTATACTATGCTCTTACCACGAAAACAATCTACGAAAACGATAGATAGATAGATACGAACGATATATAGATAGATACGATAGATAGCATTCACGCATAGTCTGTCTTGAGCATTTCAATCACAGATCTGTTAATTATTTTTTGGGCGCGAGCGCCATAAATGAATTCCAAATGAGTAAAATCTAACGTCTTATTAATTAAATTATACCTCCTTAAATTCGGCAATTTACTTCTAAGTATTTGAACGTCGCTAATTGTACTGAACCAATCAACTTCACTAACAAACAAACTTATCGGAGCACTAATTGATGTTATATTATATTCGGGTGGTTGCCGAGATCCGTACACTATTATATTGTCTTTAGGTCCATAATCGAACCTTTGAAAAGACTTTGCTGCGTAACTTTGGAATAGATGATAGAATGTTTTACTTGAGACCCCAGCAGGAATATGACTGGCCAGTACAGGCAATTTTGGACGGTATAAATTTCTTATATCTCTCAAACCATAGCTAACATAGTATTCCAAGCTGCATAATAATTCTTTTGGCGATCCAATTCTGCAAGCTGTTGCATGATACAAGTTTATCAGCTTATTATCCGCAAATGCATCGTAGACACCAATACCATCCAAAAAACTCTTCACAGCCATCCAATTTTGTGAGAACACTTTTATAAAAGGATGTTTGATGTCATTTATCCAAGCAACGGGGGCAAGTAAAATAGCGTGATTTATTTTTTCATTATAATCAGGTCTTGTGCTACACATAATGAAGAACATAGTCGTGCCCAGAGAAAACCCCACGTATGATAATTTATCTTGAGATGTAGTCTTAAGGATATAATCAATAACAGCTGGCATATCTCGGGTGCCCATTTCTTCATAGCTGAAATTCCAATAGTCCTCTTTGGAAACAGTTCCAGCATGACCCTTGCTGTATTTATTACCCCTTGCATTAAACATCCAAACGTCGAATCCAGATTTTGATAATTGATAAGCCAAAGAATGTTCCGGTCCTAGTACCAACCACGAATCAGAACTGTCACCGATGCCGTGCACCAATAATACCGGCGGTCCTTTCTTCGCTATCCTATACAGAGTCACTATGTAGGCATCTTCAGTCACCACACTGTGTTGTTCAGGCATAACACCATATTTCAATAACAATTGAACCGAATTCAAATAAATATCAGGTTTTAAATCATTTATGTGATCGACATGGTAAGTTTTCGTTTTTATTTTAGTGTGCACATCACCGAAACAAAAAAATATAATTGCACTACCAATGACATATATATTACAAACTTTCATCTTTAAATACGTCCTACTCCTACGGATACAACATTGTTTATACACCTGAGAACAGACAAAATGTTGTTATTTACTCGGTCGATTATTGTCAATGTCACACTACTAAACCGACGAGGGTCAGATAGCGATGACCTCAGACAATGACCTACAAATAAGTTCAACATTGACTACCAGAGTCTGAAGTGTGAAAAGGAAACATTGGTATTATGAAACAAGACGAGTTCGTAATAAAAAATACCAAAAACAAATAGTAATTGCCTTTCTTTAAATAACAAATGAAAACCAAAAAAGAAATAACATTTAATAAAAGGACTAACCGTAAACTTGTTATATAAAAATATCTTTGGTCATTCTACCTTACTTACTTACTTACTGCATAATGTTATGAAGTGTGAATGTGGTTGACCTAGTGTTGACCTAGTCCCAAACTAAACATAGCGTGTACTATGGAAACTAGACGTACATAGAACATTGGTACAAATACTCGTGTTCATCGCACATACGAGTATATTTCCTCAACGGAAATCGAAGCCGCGATCTGAAGCTTCGCAGTCTGGCGCTCTGACCGTTAGACCAGACGGCCGTATTACACTTACACTTTATCGGGTATCATATTATATTGTAGCATACCACTTTCCACCGCAAGTTGTAGGAACTAATTCCAAACATTCAGGTTATATATATTGATAAGATATGATACCGACTACGCGGCTAAGGTTAAGGGTACAGCTAATTCAAAAATGACGACCGCCTGGTCTAGTGGTTAGAGCTCCTGACTGCGAAACTTGAGGTCGCGGGTTCGAATCCCGCTGAGGGCAGATATTTGTGTGATGAACACGAATATTTGTACCTTAGTCTTGGATGTCCTATGTATTTAAGTATATATCTATCTATATAAGTAAATATATCGTTGTCTAGTTACCATAACACAAGCTTTGCTTAATTTGGGACTAGGTCAATTTGTGTGGAATTGTCCCAGGTATTTATTTATTATTTATTTATTTAATTAGGCAGTTGGTAGATATAGTCTACCTACAGCTTTGGAATAATGAAAAAGTGCCTTCCCATAAGAAAGGTGGCAGGTATATGCTATATAGCACCCTCTGAACACACGCAATAATGCAGTTTACCTACAAAAAAAAGCCATGGATTCGTAGGTGACGTATGACAAAATAATTCGATAACCTATGTATGAAGAGCCAGATGAAAGTGGATGAAGGAAAAGAGGTCAGGAGGACTCGGTATAATTCTATAACAAAATAATAATATTTTTTAAACACGGGTAATTTTTTATTAAGTATAACATACGTAAGTCACCTAAATATCATCATTCATTAAATTAAATTATAGCATTCATTTATTTGTATGGACTCGCCATCTGTCACGTTGGCACCTAAAATATATCTCTGGCGGAAAGTGGGTGTGTGTGTACTAACTATACAGCTCTGCCTACCCCTTCGGGGACCCTTTTGGGAAGGCGCGAGGATATTTATTTATTTGCATTTGCTGAGAAGGTTACAGGCCAGTAAATTTTCTTAGCATTATAACGCGGAAGTTAGAAAGGATGATTGTTAGTCAATCATGGATGAGTCTACGCAAGCTTTACGCAAGTTGCCCTACATAGTCACCCACCTCCTTAAAGCTCGAGGAAATAAATAAAACTGCGCTTAATTTCCGAAACAACTATAACCTTTATAACGACCTTGTATGTGCTGTACCTAATATAGAGGCGAGTTCGTTAGTTACATTTTGATATTTACTATACTTTATACACCTAACACTGTGCACAAATTAATCACAACAATAATATTGGTGTAACAAGAGACACAAAATGTTACTACTCTCAAACTTGTACTCATTGTTTTAATAACATCGATCCCAATTATTTGGTAATATTTGTAAACATTTCGAGTTCAAGACTGTGCCAGTGAGGTAATATGTTTACCTCATTCGTGGCCAGCGGACAGTACCCATTGAGAGAGTGTATTTACTATTGTCTTTTTTTCGTTAATATGGCTAACCATACTAACGATAATGCTAACATCTGAAGTAGAACAATAGATGTTCTTGAGTGAAGGCTATAATAAGAGGTGACATCCATGAGTGAACTCATTTGTCATTCGTGCAAAATGAGATCAACTAAGGGCCGAATCTAAAGGTTAGTACCAATCAAACTGTCCTAGTTATTACGCACATAATCGTACCTACTTAACGTATATTTTTTTAGAGCTTTAACTCTACAGTTTTATTTAAGCAATTTATAATAATTTGCTACCAATTTGTCAGGTTCCACACATACTAAATAAACCTTCCGAATTGATGTTGTATTTAAGTAACATAAAAAATCCGAGTTTGTTTAATAGTCATTCCTTATAATAATAATAATAATAGTTTATTAGACCAAAACTAGTTCACAAAATATGTCTATGGGCTAGTTAGTAACTTAAAAATATACATTGTGTCTATTTATCTGTGCATCTGCGACCCAACTATGTTTTTTTTAAGTATTACGTACGCGTATATTGTAGATATAGGTGAGCTTAAACCTGTCTGTACTTATACAAAGCCGAGCATATTTCGGACTAAAATCTTCCTAAATTTGTAACAGAAAGACAGTGAGTTTTTTTTAATACAAATAAAGTGCCAAACAAGCAAACGGCCCATCTGATCGGAAACGGTTACCGTAGCCTATTTACGCTAACAATACCGAAGTATCACTTGTTCGGAGAGTTATACTGTGTTGGCAGCATAATAGGACTAATCCCTCTGCTGCCAACACAATATAACAATCCTCCCTCTCCCCAAAGAGTTCATTACTCACACAATTCACAGTTAAACAACACAATAAATTGTGTTATTTGGCTACGGACTTCTATAAGGTGGAGGTCGTGCCCCAGTAGGGCAGCTCTAAATTCAAACGGAAAACACCGTTATGCCCTACCTCTCTTGAAAAAATCGTAATCGTTAAGTCGTAAATATTGTCCGTAAAAAACTGTCCGTATATTTTAATTTTATGTTTCTCCTTATCTTCTATTAAAAATGTTACACTACCCGAAGGTGAGATCAACCGTATGAATAGTATAAATGCTCTTAAATCGTAACATACAGACAATCTTGAGAAACTTAAAATCTCTACTTAATGTACATATTATAGCAGGTATAATAGACACTACAAAGTGGGCGCACGTCCCCCTGTCGCGGCGTGGACGTCAATTCACTTACGAGGAGTCGATCATGCCGACGCTTGCTACTAAAAGCTACTAAAAGCCCTCCATAAAAGCAATAATTAGATTCACGTAATGCAATTTAGTAAGGCTATGCTGGCAAAGGTAGATCTTTTCGGAAAGAATGTGTTCCTTATTAATTTTTCCATAGCTTAGTACCTATCGACTGATATATTTCATAATATGTTTTGTTATAAATAATACGTAGAGTACCTACCTATTCATAATACGTTATGTATGATGTGGAGTAAAAATAAGCGGAGGCAATGAGGTTTTATTTTCTTTATTACATCAATCGGCGGAACAAGTGAACGTCTACGACACAAAGATTGCGAGTTCGAATCCTAACCATAGGTACCAATGAGTTTTTCTGAACTACACAGTTGATAAGTCAAACAACGAGATTTGAGAGACGACCCTCATTAATCAATTTACTAATTTCAATGTAACCCTATAAATCGATCACTCAATAGATCGCTACCTACTGTACAATATGCGTAAACAACTGAAGTATCCCATTTATGATGAAGGTACAAACTAAATAAAAATACCAACCAACTACTCCGACGTAGACAGAAGTAGTTCATAACTCGCGCCCTCATTGGAATCATTGGATACCTACTTGATTTTTATTTCTTATAATAGATTACTGACACGGCTACTTGTCTTTCAGTCACACACATTGTTTTTATTATTGTCTAAAATTTTTTTGCATTTTAATTTTGGGTTTAAATAAAAAATTGTTACTTCATTAAAATATTTTGTGCTAACAGTAATGCCTTTCGAATATTTTGAAGGCAATCCTAAGCGGTAACAGAGCATAATAATTATATTTAATGAGCTAAAAAGGCTGTCATTTCAATATTCTGTGAAACCTATATATGTCCGGATATGTAAGAATCTCCTGTATCGATAATTATGACGTCCTAGAATGACGTCCCAGCACCTTTAATTAAAATACCTACCTCTGTTACTGGTAAGGGAATTTAAAACACTTTGTAAAAAAGCCTTGATTTCATAGATTTTATCGATGTTTATCTCCATAATTGGTGTAGCTCAATAGCCGGTATGGGATCAATTTATCGGGTGTAGGAAATTTTTTGTGTAGAAAAACCCGTTTGTTTATAAACAGTAAAATCCCAAATCCCTAAGCATATTTACTTTGTGGTTTTTGAGTACTGTTTCAACAAAAATGTACGAGTGTGGGGGTGTCATGTTGACCTGCAAGTTTGGGAGACTGGGTTCCTAAATAAAACTCTATGAGTGATTAAAAGCATAAGTCCCTTTAGTTCTCCCTAAGTTTTACGGTTGTAAGGTTTTTATCTTTATTTACAATAAAAACAATTAACAATATATTAACTCTGTGTAGCGCCGTTTCTTACCATCACGGGGACTTTTATCCAAAAGACGCTATCAATGCTCGTCATGTAACATAACGGTTTTTAATTAGATTTATTTTAATTTAAAAAAAATAAGGAATATACTCAAACAATCTAAAAAAGTAAACATGGGTTCAGTCAAATTAAATGTCAAATACCTATATTAGAAATGTTCTTTGTGTCGTCAAATATTTCATGTTTCACTCATTCGACAGTATACAATTGTATACAGTGTACATTGTAATCTTTGCTCATTGCCTATTGCCTCATTCGTTTCGAAACGTCACTGCATATGGCACGTCAGTTGGCGTAATTTGTGGTGGCGGTAATTTAAATTTAAATTTCTTTCAATTGCTATTTATTACTTCGAGATGATGTATCTACTTGTACTTAGTATTACAATGTACAAGGTCAATATCAACAAACGAGTTGTTAAGTGATGTTTTTTGTCATATTACTTGCGTGTATCTACATTCAATGGTCATATTTTGGATGTTTTTTTTTGTTTAATATAACATAAAACTTAAAAAATATGTCTCGTTCGGATTTATATGCAGAATCGCCCGAAATGTCTGCATTGAGCCACATTATTGACCATGACCACATGCAAAGGATCCTGACGGAGTTTTCCAGGTTGGGCGGTAAGCAAATTTATTATTTACCTTAATTTAAAAATTCATGAACATACTGGGTAAAAGAGAAAGCGAAATGTTGCATTTTAAAACCGCGTCTAATTGTATCTTTCTGCAGCTACAGTGAATTCGACGTGATTAAGCAACATATCAGTATTCACTTGATTTCTCTTCTACATAAGTACTTTATGAGAATCCTTGGGTCAATGTTTGACAGTGTATACTTTATTGACTTTAGCATTTTAATGTTTCAATTATTGATATTATCCTCTTCTGTTTAACCAACTGGTATATCATAATTAGCAACTGCTATATTTACACAACTGTTATACTATTCATATGTAAATTACAGAGAAGTGCTATTTGGAAAATGCTGGTGCAACATTATATCCGCAATGCCTGCTTCACACGATAAATGATGATCTGCTTAATAATTTTTACATGAACCCACATACCGATAAATACACAAAGGATTGTGTAGAACAGGTCAGATGTATGGTCCTGAAGCATTTCCACACAGACCCCTCAACATATACTGTAGTATTCACTTCCGGGACAACTCAAGCATTGAAATTAATTGTTGAGTCATTCCAGTTTGACTGTGATGAAAATGACGAATCAAATTGTGGTGCTTTTATGTATTTGCAAGATAATCACACGTCAGTGCTTGGCTTAAGAGAGCTAGCTGTGGACAAAAATGCTGATGTTGTGCACATATCGCATGATGACTTCCTATCCACTGTGAGCTGTGAGTACAAACAGACCGGAACTGAGAAAAGCAAGATGGATGGTAATACATTGCTTGTCTATCCTGCTCAAAGTAATTTTAATGGATACAAGTACCCAATACATTGTATACAAGATGTGAAAAATGGCTGTTTTAACAACTATGTGAAGAAGCACTTGTGTAAAATTAATTGCAATTGGTATGTTATGCTCGATGCTGCATCTTATGTTTCCTCAAACAAATTGGATTTATCTAGAACACAACCAGATTTTGTGTGTCTCTCTTTCTATAAAGTATTTGGGTATCCTACAGGACTAGGTGCCCTTTTAATAAAGAATTCTAGCGCAAATGTATTGAACCAAAAGAGATACTTTGGAGGAGGCACTGTAGATGTTGTATTGAGTGGTGAAGATTTTCATGTCAAAAGGAGTAGTCTTTGTGAAAGGTAAAAATATTATGCTTTGCCTGCTTTCAGTCTGACTATATCTTAAAGGTCCACTCTTAATATTAATTAAATATGTTTTTTTAAAGGATGATTAGTTTGTTTCCCCATCATCCAAACTTCTAAACTAATGATAAAGATCGAAATATATTAATAATATTTGTGTAATTTTTTTGTTATCTTATCATATATTAACAATTTCACATGACCCATTTCAGATTTGAGGATGGCACATTATCATTTTTATCTATCTTAGCTCTGAAGCATTGTTTTGATACAATGTCCAAGTTGATGCCTAAAGTTGTACATGATGATGTCATGGAGACTATCTCCTACCACACATACTACTTGGCAAGGGATTTGTACAATCAGCTTACAAAACTACATCACAGGAATGGGAATAAGGCTGCTGTACTCTATATGGACTCAGATTTTGGTGACATCACTAAGCAAGGGGGCACTGTCACATTCAACTTATTAAGGGAAGATGGCTCCTATATTGGCTATGCTGAGGTGAATATAAATATACTTTGATTGTAGCTTCAATTCTCTATATCACAAACCATATAATACATGTGAGTAGAGCGCCAATACCCTCGAGACCTACAGATTTTGAATAGGTTTACACATATACCAAGCTTTATTGAATACTGTGATAAGGACTGTACTCTACTCTTTCTGCCCTACCCTGTAAGGCACTCGGACGATAATTTGTATCTTTGGATGTGATTTATTAATGTGGATAAAGCTAAAGAGGTAGGTAACTCTTAAAAGACAAGTAAGTAGTGAAAAATACAAAGCAACAACAAAGTCTCTGAACTTTATATCAGAGGGATAATAGCAGAAAATGTTGACAGTTATGCCTGTATAAAATCGCAGGGTCTCTGTGAAATCACTCAAGAAAAAAAAAATTTGCGCTATACCCTTTGAATGACTCGTCGTGTGTAGGAATTTAACAACATAAATAAAGACATCTGGACATGAGTTATGTTGTTGATACATAATAGCATTATCTTAAAGATACTATTATTAAACACATGCAATCACAGTCATCATATACCTACCTATACCTATTTTGGTAGGTACCTAGCTAATATGTTTATAGCTAAAGTTAGGTATTCCCCCAATTTTCGTAATAGTTTTGTTATCTTATCAGATACATACACAGATAACTACTTTAATATTGCATAATTGAAATGTTGCATTGTTATGATATCATTAAGCCGGCAAGAATCATGCGTCCCGCATGATGGTAAACGGTTACCGCCGCCTACTTACACATATAAAGATCGTAAAATTATCAATTCCAGTTTCAACATATGGCAGATCTGTTCAACATAAGTGTGAGAACAGGTTGTTTCTGCAACTCGGGATCTTGTCAGCGCCACCTTGGTGTGACTAATAAAGAGATGAAGGATATGTACAAAGCCGGCCACAAGTGCGGCGATGAAATAGACCTCGTCAATGGCAGACCAACTGGCGCAGTCCGCGTATCATTCGGATACTTTAACACTTTCAATGATGTCGACAAACTAATCACCATGATATGCAAATGCTTCGTCAAAACCAAATACAAGAAACCCAAGCGCATTTTCAGCACATTTAAAGCAATGAAAACACCTAGCCCCATTAAAAATAGATTAACAACCAATGGCAGTCAAAATATTTTAAATGAAAGAATGTATTTCACAAAATACGACTATTCGGTCAAACAGACAGAATCTAAAGTTTTATTAAAAGAGATAGCAATATTCCCAATAAAGTCATGCGGAGCTTACAAGATTCGTACTGCGTGGAAGATCGGCTCGAAGGGGTTTGAGTACGACCGAGAGTGGATGATCATAAAGGACAATGGAGTATGCTTAACGCAGAAAAACAACACACGCATGTGTATGATACGACCAAAAATTGATCTGAGGCATAGAATAATGATCCTCAATTTCAAAGGTATGTTAATAATATTCTATATCTGTATCAAATTTTATCCAACTCCGTGTAGCCGTTCTGGTGCAAACAAACTTCCTCACAAACTTTTGCATTTATAATTCTTGTATTAAGGTATCTAACAAGCTATAGATCCGCCTGCTTTTAAGCGATTAGTGTGTGCCTCTACTAGGCGACTGTGATGATAAAGTTATCAATACAGGATGAAAGTTATTGCACAATTTTAATATGCGTTGCGTTAAATGTGACCAGTAATTATTATCAAATTAAGTAATTGAACATCATGAATCGACATGTTAGCATTTACAAAAGCGAACTATTTCTAATTTATGCATGTTCTTATCATTATGGTATCATACTGCATATTTACATAAAAGTTAGATTAGGCCCCTCTCGCGCCGTCTTAACGCGTTAAACTCAAAAACCTTTGAATAAGTTTTTATAAGGTCAATCAGGTTTATAATTATTATTAAACTATAATTATAAGGTCTTTTCGATAAGGATAGGTATGAATTTACATAAAATATCCCAATGAAGTTTTTTTTATTACAATTATATTCGCGAGTATTTTATGAAACTCCAATAAATGCTCAGCACATTATTAAATTGTTGGTACAAATAAATATGGTTCCAGGAATGCCAGCCGTTTCCGTGCCATTGGACTACAACCAAGACAAGTTGACAGATGCCTCAATGTGCCGAACTAAAGTGTGCACAGATACTGTCCAGGGATACGACTGTGGGGACGAAGTCGCCGATTGGATATCCGAAGCGCTGGAAGTGTCATTCCTGCGATTAATCAGACAGTCGGATTCTGATCACAGGGTCCAAAGGAAAACTATAGGAGACGACCAAAAATTGCTTTCATTAAGCAACCAAGCACAGTACCTTCTGATTAACAAAGCCACAGTTAGATGGCTTAAAAATAAAATTGAAGATCCGACATTCAAGGACAACGTGGAACTCCTGACCGATAGGTTTAGAGGCAACCTCATTATAGATATGGACGAAGAGCTGGCTGAAAGGGAGTGGCAAAGGATCGCCATCGGGAAGTTTGAATTTAAGGTGTTTTTTTTAAATACTTAGTGAAAAGCTATAAAACTCGCTGGTTGTATGTCATTTTTCTCACTCTAGCTCAGCTCTAACTATTGAACTAATTTCATCAAATACTCTTGTATTAGTAGTAGTAGTTGTAGTAGTATTAGTAGTACCCTATTAGTACTCTTAACTGTACTAATAATAAATCTGTAGGCCAAGAGATGACTGGTTTTTTACAGTCTCTGTCTATCCCTGGGCATCTGTCGTGAATGTAAGGTTTAGCTGAAAGGACCCGGGTGGCTTCCCACTGATCGTTTTCCACTATGGAGCCATAAATTGGCATTGTCAGGGGCCCGCCTAGGCTAGGGTCCGACCGACAATAGGCGCGATATATCCTTTTCTATTCTCGACACATTTAGGAACTCGACACTAATAGTAAATAAAAAATAATTTCAGGTGGAGGGCCAATGCTCGCGATGCCAAATGGTGTGCATCGATCAGAGGACAGGAGAAAAGACAGTTGAACCTTTAAGAACCATATCTGAACAATTTTCTGGGAAGCTACGGTTTGGTATCTACCTGAGCTTCGTAGGCACGAGTGATGATTCACAGGACCGAACGCTAAAGCTCTATTCACCAATCAAGCCTATTATCAGTGACGATGATATAAGTAGATGATTTTTGGTCTCGGTATAATAGGTAAATAGTTCTGGTAGGTTAGATAAGGATACCTTAATTATGTGTAATGTGATCTTATATATAATTTGTACTTTTAGTTGTAGGTATATTTTTATGAAGCATTAGAATTATTATAAAATGGTTTTTAGTGCCACTATATTGCCAGATAATTCCTAATTATTATTAAGGTAAACCATTTAATATGACGCATGTTTTGTTTGATGTAATAATTATCTTCAATGAAATGAGCCAAATAATAAAATAACTGCTTATGATAATGCTAGTGGCTGTGTTATCTATAAATATGTTATCAATGTGAGGATTATTCTTGACCTGTGTGTGATGGTCACAGAGTTGTTAATGTTTTGCTTAGTTTTAAGGTTGTGTTAATGTGATTTCTCTCACAAGATATATATGTGTTATAAAAAAACTATTTAAAGACTGACCCCTGCCTTTATCAAAATTAATACCTGTAAAATTTGTATTTTAGCTGCATCATAAGATTATTTTTATATGTATATTTATTGTAATTCAATTTTTTTTTGTTAGTACTTATGGAGTTAAAAAGTATATCTCTTCAGTACAGGTATTTGAGTGATATTAAAAATTAGGAGTTTATTCTAATGAAAAGGAAGTATACAATAATCTTATAAATATTTTATTTACAAATTGTTGTCTATTGTTTTTAATTTTGATAAGTAAATAAATTATGATATTGCACAATTTATAGGTTGTTCTCCTTTGATAAGCTTTGGTTCTCCCCCATGCGATACATTATTTACTACTTGGGCTACTTCATCATAATCTGGCAGTGCCATAGTTTGCAGCTTTGAATAAATCAATTTGCCATTCACAACCACCTCAAATGACCCTGAAAGGAAATGGTGAATTGGATAGTTTAGTACAGATATGCGTAAGCATCTCTAATTTGTCTGTGGTACAGAGGTGTGATAATATATGCCATATATCCAATGGCAAACTTGAATGACTATTAATCAAGCTCAGTTTTGTTTTCCAGTTGCTTAACCTTTTAGCTTCTTTATATAATTTATCGCCTTACCCTGACGACCACGTTTGCAATGAACTAGAGCATTAGGAGTAATGATCCTAATTATTTGCGCTAATTTTAGACAGTGTCCGCCATAGTCACATACCCCGCTGAAAATAATAAAATGATAATCTAATCAAAATGCGTGACTACAAACCAAAACAAACAGTCTTCTAAAATATTTATTTCCTTACCAATATTCTATTTTAACTTCAGGGTACTGTACGGATGGTACAGCCGTGTTTTCCGACATTAACCTAATATGCAAAAATATCACCTACACCAATAATATAAATGAGTACCTATGGGAAGAAAATGAAAATGGGAATAGTTTCTCATGTTCACGAAATACAAAATAAATCTATTTATTGAAGGCTGTCAATGTTAAAGTCAACTGACTGTCATTGTCATAATATTATTATCTGCAGATGGCCGATGTAACTACAAAAAATTAAAAATTATCGATTATTTGAATTGATAATTCGAAATTGCAACATTGTATTTTAGTGGAAATAACTGTCGCTCAGAATAATAACTAAAGCGTTGTTCTGAGAACTGTCGTCGGCGCAAAGACTACTATTGTCCGCGGATTACAGACCGCCAAAGATTACAATGTATGCTGTAATCATAGATATAGCGAAAAAAATCCTAAATCTATGGCTGTAATACGGACCGCTGTCTATCAATGTCAGATCAGGTTGATGTGTTAGGTTTAGTGATGAGCGTTTAATCAACCGTTGATCTCCTGTCAACGTTTGATTCAACGTTAACTGTTTATGAATCAACTAGTTGAATTCGTCAACGACGTTTATGAAATTTTACTTGTGCGTCTCGTTCAATAAACGAGAACGCAAACGCAACGAGCTGAGCAATTTAAAAAACGTTGAAAATAACGTCATAGATTGCGAGTGACGGTCATATCATACAATTTGAACTCTTAAGTAACGGATGAAAGAGCTAATTTTTAAAATATTTATTATACTAGCTGTCACGCCCAGCTTCGCCCGGGTGAAAAAGTAAAATTTCCTGAAACACGATCGCAGCGCCACCTATCGGGTCCAATTGTGATGTAAGCTATCCATTCTTTTAAGTTGGATCAAACTGCATACGGTGTGCAAATTTGATTGAAATCGGTTAAGTAGTTCAGGAGCCCATCGTGGACTTGATTGCCATAAAAAAGGTTATAGTGACTCAATCTTAAAAGATAGACATATGCTGTCGCGGACTTTTTTTTAGAAATTTTAAAGAGAAACAATTCCCTCGTACTTGATATTTTCGTAACTTAGACCGTTTACGCAGCGTACGCAACGAAAGCTCTCAAAAAGGAATATTTGTTCCCATTCTTGCCACATTTTTCATTTATGCTTCGCTCCTATTAGTCGTAACGTGATGTTATATAGCCTAAAGCTTTTCTAGAGAAATGGACCATCCAACACAAAAATAATTTTTAAATGCCAACCAATAGTTCCTGAGATTAGCGCGTTCAAACAAACAAACTCTTCAGCTTTATAATATTAGTATAGATAAGTATAGATAAAAAAGGTTATAGTGAGTCAATCTTAAAAGATAGACATATGCTGTCGCAATGCAGGAAAAATTCCCTCATACATGATATTTTCGTAACTTAAACCGTTTACGCAGCGTACGCAACGGAAGCTCTCAAAAAGGAATATTTTTTCCCGTTCTGGAACATTATTCATTTATGCTTCGCTTCTATTGGTCGTAGCGTGATGTTATATAGCCTAAAGCCTTCCTAGAGAAATGGGCTATAACACAAAAATATTTTTTAAATTCCAACCAGTAGTTCCTGAGATTAGCGCGTTCAAACAAACAAACAAACAAACTCTTCAGCTTTATAATATTAGTATAGATAAAGAGAAAGTATGAAGGGAAGGTCATCTTAGTAGAATCATCAATCAAACGTTTTCCAATACATAAATTGAATCAAATTGTTTCAAAAATTTAACGCGCAATCGTTGAATAAAAACCGTTCAATAAATCAACGGTTTACGTTGCAAGTTGACATTAGTACAGCTCGCGCGATAAGAGTTTGGCTTTGACCGTTATTGCGCAGAAATCAGAAATTGGGTATCAACGGGCAATTAGTGGGGTGCGGGGCGGGTGTGTAGGCGCACGCGGTGCTCTGATTGGCACTCCAGTCGTTCCCTGCCTCTCGCACCGATACGACGTACCGCGCACTCCTGTTGTACAATCACGTTCACAAGTGAATTGCTATTTTCGTTAATTGTTTATTGTTGTCGATTGTTATTATTTGTTGAGTTTGTTTGTTTAAGTTTGTCAGTTAAGTTTTTTTTTGTTAAATATTAAAAAGTGATTTGAAAATGCGTAAAAAAAACATTGTTTTAAAAAGGCAAGCACGGAAAATGATATATGACGTGAATTGCTTTTAAAGAAAGAAGCTGACGAATGTATCGATTCATTGAAGCAAATTCGAAGTCAGATTGAGGAAGTTGCTACTTTACTCAGTCAGTCGGAGAATAACCAAACTATACAGACTATGCAGGTAATGAAAACGGAAACTGTTTCTAAATTAAATTGTGTAGTCAGTAAATTAGCTCAAATTCAAAAGCGGACATCGGAGGCCACTAAGACTTCAATTGGCACTGTAAAAAATATCGCAAGTCAAGCCAAGAGTTCCGATTTGCTAATTACTTTCAGAACACCTGGAAAAAAACGTCCCAGAGCTAAACCCGTTACCAATATTGATAATTTTGACCAAGGTGTTATAAAAAGATGTATACACAATTATTGTGTGTGTGACAGTACCCATGCGCAGTATCCCCTCCACCCAAAGGTCAAAGCCAAACTCTCGCCGCGCGATCTGTAGCACGTTAACTCGTTGACGAATTTAACTAGTTGACAAATGTAAATGTAAATCAACGTTAACGTTTCGATAACGGAAAAACCGTCAACGACCCATCACTAGTTTGGTTGGTTGATTGAAATGTGACAGTTAATTGTTTTACCTTTTCTGAAAAGGCGTTTAATTGTTGTAATATTGTCGTTTAGCTATTTTACTTAACTCATTGGAAATGAATAAGTACAACTGCTTGATGTAGAAAATCTCGCTCGAGGTAATGAATCTTTACCTGGTATACTAATGAAATTAATATATTCTAAATAATAAACAATCTCAACTCACAACCTTGTTCACAAATTATGGACTACGATTATCTCATAAAACTACTTTGTGTTGGAGATTCCGGAGTTGGGAAAACAAGTTTTCTTTATAAGTATACTGACGGAGTTTTTCACACACAATTTATATCAACTGTTGGAATTGATTTTAGAGAAAAAAATGTGGTAAGTACAATTCTCTCCTTTTAAACTATTTTGTAATATTTGTCCCAAGTTCTATCTTGTACAGTTCTGTTACATTTATATAATGTACTGTATATAATCATACTTATATTTTTATTTTAAGATTTACCAGCAGAATGGAAGACAGCATCGCATTCATCTTCAACTATGGGACACTGCAGGGCAAGAGAGGTAAGATAATCTACAAACAATAGTCGCATACCGAATATTACAATAAATATTAAGATTTTTTTTCCTAGATAGGAATTATATGTATACACACACTTATTCAATACACTATGTAAATACACACTTAAAAGAGAACAATGAATATGGATGAATCAAAAGGATATAGGTATTTAGTTCATAGTAAACTGGAAACTACTGGAACTAGAAAAACTTGGTCTTGTAAATTTTGCTTACCAAATATCTGTAAAAGAATATGATTAGTGTTCATTTAAATAAGATGGATAGATGGATGGATAAGCCTAAATGAACATGTGTCCATTATACAAATGCAAGCATAAATATACTTGTTATTGCAAGCATCCATAAAGTACATTAACCAACAGCTATTGGATATTGATTTATATGTGTCATACATTCCCAGGTTCAGAAGTCTGACAACAGCATTTTACAGGGATGCAATGGGTTTTTTGCTACTTTTTGACTTGACAAACGAAGCATCTTTTCTAGAAGTTAGAAACTGGATAGAGCAACTGAAGGTTTGTTTCTAAAATTATTCCTAAACACCTTTATTTTCTGTACTTTTATAAACTGGAACAAACAGCCCTAACAACTTGGTGTGTAGTAAGCTGTCGGACACTTAACAGTTAACAGTAGTGCAACTGCTTTATAAAAATAACTTGCTTGCTACAGTTTTTTGTGAAGAATAATTAATGTACACTTAATATAACGCCCGCACAATGGTTATTATTCTATGATTTTTTTATACTACTTAGGTGTTTTAAACAAACATTTAAAATTAATACAAAAATACCAAGTGTATCACTTCTTGATAAGCTCTATAATTAACTCTCTCTGTCTCTCTCTTTAATACTGACTGAAGCATATATGCTTTTATTATTGTAATAATAAATTATTATTTAATTATTTATTATTGTTTTTTAGATATATGTATTCATCTGCATTATGATAATAAAAATTTGCCTTATTGAAAATATTTCAGACCCACAGCTTGAGCGAAGATCCTGACATAGTGTTATGTGGTCACAAATGTGATTTACAAGAGAAGAGGTTGGTAAACCAAAACAGAGCAAGGGAATTTGCCAAGAATTATAACTTGCCATACTTGGAAACCAGTGCCAAATCAGGGCAGAATGTTGACCGTGCCATTGAGATTCTGCTTGATAGAGTAATGTATAGGTAAGTTTTTGTATGTTTTGTTTATTTTCACATTAACATACACTATCACAGACTGATTGTTCAATTATGATGTCCTGGCAGTGAATAAAACTGCTACTTCTAGCTTCTGTTCTCTCTAGACTCTAGTTTCTGTTCTCTCTAGACAGATTTTAATAACTCACCATACCTCCGTAGGAAATATATATAATAATATACATGAATAATAGGTTTTTACCCATGTCATTGGAGATTAGAAATTAAAAAAACAAATATTCTGTAAAATTTTTCATACAAATCTCCAATTTCATAGGTAATAACATAATATGTCAGTAAGTACCAAAATACTTGAAGCTAACTATATAGCAATATCCAAATAACCAATACATTTTTTATCAATAAGTGTGGTTAATGATAATATAAATTAATTTTATTGATTTGGAATTGAGTTTATCAGCTACAACTAGTGATAATGAAAGTATAAAAATTTAGTAATTTAATTGGTAATAATGTAAGTGCCTGTTTTATACTTATTACATACCTATTCAGTGTAGGAATTATTCAGATACTAGTTTATGCCCGCGGCTTCGCCCGCGTGGAGTTCGAAAAAGTAGCTTATGTATTTTCCTGCTAGAATCGGTTCAGCCGCTAATGTCATGAAAGAGCATCATACTTTATAATATTAGACTTTTTAATTTTCGAGTTAAAAAAAAAGTAGCCTATGTCCTATTCCTAGGTATAAGCCATCACCATTTCAACTTTCAGCCAAATCGGTTCAGCCGTTTTGCCGTGATGGAACCACAAACATCCAAACTTACAAACTTTCACATTTATAATATTAGTAAGATATTTATCAGTCCATCATTTATCACACCCATGTACATACATACTAATAATTTATTTCAACTAGCCATGGGGTCGATTTATGGTGTAAATAATGTATATGTCTTCTTAACATAACATACATACAAACATACATATCATTACGCCAAGCGTATCGTCAATCCCTAACGGGTTAGGCAGAGAGTATAGTGCGCCAGTTCTCTCTAAACTTACATACCTCTTTCGCTTCGTCCACAGTCATCATAACAACAAGGAAATTACCTTAATTAGTGTATCTTTTCTCAATTTAAGTGCATGAATCTTCACTCCTGACCACAAGATTATCCTGAGGGGTAGGCAGAAGTGTAACAACAGGTTTTCTCCAAATATGTAAATGCCGATGTGGCATACAGGGAGAACATCTTAAGCACAACATTATAAATTTATCTACATATTTGAATTCCTTCTTTCCTTATTATGGTCACAGTAACACATTAATGATGTATAATATACGCTATGATTGATATTCATAATTGAATCTATATTTTTTTAGGATGGAATCGTCAGTGGAGTATGCAATGCTATGTGCGTCGGGTCGACGTCGTCAATCTCTACAGAAGTTACAGGCAAGGCAGGAGGGGAAACTTTGTTCTTGCTAAAGTCATATCTGTGATTTATTTATACATTCCTTATCAAATATTCTTATAATTCATCTAAAAGTTATGTGTGCTAAACAAAACATACACTAATCTATTAAATTATACTATGTATACACATTATTATTGTATACTCTATCTATTGATCTTAAGGATAAAATATGTATTTGGATCTAAATTATTCATTGTCTACTGAGACTGATTTAGCATGGTCCGGTTATGGTTTTTAAGTAATATTAATTCAGTGTTTACAATATGATGAGCTAAGTGCTTATATTACTATTTTTTAACAATTTTTATTTTATAATATCCTCACGCCCACTCAAAAGGGTTTCCGAAGCGGTAGGCGGTGGTATAATAACACCCGCTTTTACCCTGAGTAATTTATCGGTATTTCTTTATATGTAATTTATAAGTTTATAACATATCTCATGCATATTTTGATGAGATGATAAATACTAAGCTACAACTTACTTTCTGCCTAGGGAAATTTTCAATTTACACCCTATGTATTGTATGCACAAATTAAAATTCAACTTAATTCTTTAAACGGTTAATTTCACATAACTTCAATATACCTCTCATTATTTAGCAACGTTAATGTGACTAGATGCCAGATATAATTACAGTTCATATGTGTGCTTGGCGCACTTAAGTTGCAAGCTTAGATAAAACGTAATGCCAAAGATCTTTTGAGTTAGATAATAATAACAACGTACATTATGTTCCTTATCAAATGAAGTACAGGGTACATTTTTCTAGTCATGGTGCAACAATGCACAAATTGCCATATTTTTTATAACTTAATTTGTGGGGCCTGACCAGATCCATAGCCTTCGCAGTGATGATAAGTATTTGAAGCTTGTCGCCACCAATGGCACAACTTGGCACGACATAGGTTCCTACAAGAGACCCGCCTCATTATACCCTCTTTTCGGAGGAGATATTATATTCAGGTGCTAACGTGACAGATACGTGCTCGATACGTCTTTTGAAGTTTTTTCTGAATTTCAGTAAATTTCAGAAGGATAAACGCATTAAGGCCTATCTTTATACTATAGTCATTTGCCCATAATTTCAACGTCACAGCAGGGCTGCTATGGTCTTGGCCAGGGTCCGTTATTATAAGACTATTGTTGCGCGCACGTTTTGTCTCTTCGTTTGTGGTTTTAATAAAGACTTGATGTTAATATTTAATGAACTATACACTTTACATTTTTACTATTATTATAAGATACTAGTTATTATACACGTGTGCTAATTTTTATAATCTCACTCTGTAAATTTTTTAAAGTGCAGTTGGTTACAAATAAAAATGAGCAGTATTATCATTATGTCACTTTAAATACCATTTAGGAACGTAATAACAGATACAAGTTATTAATGAACACCGATACCTACTCAAATTTTATTCATCGAGTGTGTTTACTTTAATTGTCTACTGACGATTTAAAATAGCTGAGCCACTGAACATTTGAACGATTTGTTCTGTTACGTCAAAACAATTCAACTACAATCGTGGACATAAAATGAACTTTGCTTGGCTTGCATGAAATTAAAAACATGTGTATGAATAAACTCTTGACCAAACTGCCATTTTTGTGTCAATTTGTGAATCTTATGATGTTTTGTGCATTAAAATTTAATTGTGGAATATTACGTTGCTTTTTACTTTTTCATATCTAAACGACGTTACGCTTTCCGGGGCCAGCATTTTACTGGTCATAGTTTAAGTAGGTACTAACGTTGATTACCTACCTGCTAAGCCCTAAGATTGATGACGAGTGTTATTATCTTTACCTTTCATTTGTACGTACGATACTTAGCCTTAAAGCTCTCCATGTTCGTAAACCACCTGGCCGAAATTTTTACCTACATAAATAATTCCTCGTTTTACAGGTACTTGAGAATCAAGTAGACCTATTGTCCGAAACTAGGTAGATGCATCATGTCACAATTCCGTTGCCTCGTCTAACTTCCAGCATGGTTTCATGCACTTCGGTCAGATGTGTGAGACCACGCTGGCCGAGATGTTCTGGAATTGTAGAGCCTAGCGGATGGAGTTTTTTTTGCTTCTAGCTAAGAAAATAGTTATGTCTAAAGTTAGATTATAGTATAAATTAGAGCTGCGAGGAATAGACAAAAGCGATGGTTGCCCATACCCCATAAACCCATAGATCTATTAGGTATATTAATACCAATTCTTGAGAGCAAGTACCGAGAGTCCAATTCATTTAGACAAATTTAAATGTCCTGGAAAGGTAGAAAATGATATCTGAAGCACCTTGCCTGGTAGCTAGTATCAACACAATTATCTTTTGTAAAAATCTCAAGAATTTACGTTGAATAGATTCAAGTCTGTTGATATACCAGTAAGTATAGTCTCTTCATAAATGCTCGTCGGTTTCGAGTACTCTGAACGTTCCCGTCCTTGAGAGTCCGATCGGTGTGATCTAGGTAGTCGGAACGTGGTCTTCCTCTGCCTCTTCTTGCACACACTTGGTTTGTATATCTGTTTCGTCAATCTCTTCACCTTCTTCATCCTTTCTCTATGGTCAAACAAACGTAACATGCCTTTCTTCACCTTTAAAATCACGCCTTCATTCACGTCTCTTGAAATAATTATATATTTGTTAAAAAAAACAATTTACATGTAAAAGTAATAAAATAACATTTACTAACATTAAGATCTACTCTGTTTACATGACAATATTGATGAAATGCGTCTAGGCCCATTTGTAATAATTAACTGTCATAATCATTAATTTTCTTATATATTTTCATATCAACATGAATTTTCAATTTCGAAAGCATTAACTAATGTAATTAAATAAATAAAATAAAAAATTAGGAAAATAATAAAAAGCAATGGACCAAGTAAGAAGCCTTGCGGCATGCCAGATAGGACTCTATGCCAAGATGATGAGAAACCATTGACCACAACAGCCTGAGAGCGGTTTTCAACATAGGACGCAAACCACCTGAATAGATTCCCATGGCTACCGGCTAACAGAAGCTTTTGAAGCAGTAATTGGTGATAAATTTTATCAAATGCCTTGCGATAGTCTGTAAAGATAGCATCAACTTGACCACCCACGTTCATATCGGAAGTTGTAAAGGACAATAGATTTCTAGTGGTGGAGTGCTGTTAAAAAAACCGTGCTGTTCATCAATAAAAGAAGGAGATAGTGCTTGATATACCTGGGGATAAACGAGCTATTCAAAGACCTTGGCAAAAATACACTTCGAAATGGGCCTTGTATCACTTTTACAACCACTCTTGAAAATTGGTGATATAAATGCAGACAGACAGACAGCATAAATCCTTCAGAAATGGATCGTTTAAAGATAATTGTGAGTGAGATTGCTAACTGCTTCGCACGTTTAACCACAATTATTGGAACAATTTGATCCGGCCCTGCCCTCTTAGTTAAATCAAGAGACTTCAGTAGTGTATAAGTACTTTTTCAAATTCAACTTCCATGATGTATGACACATTATAAGTACCAGAGGATCACTAGACTTCCGAATAACTCCAAGCACCTGAGCCTTTTATATAAGGTTGTGATTAATTAGATTGACAGCTTTCTCTACTCAGTGACATTAACATAAAAGTTCCGAGATTTGGGTCACGACTGTGCAACTATCAGCCTTTTAATATAATTTCTAGGTCAAATAAATTTGGTCAAAATGTTCCAGTGCTTGCACTTGTCAAAATTTATAATAGCCTGTTTCAGTAGGTAGGTATTTGGACTTATTTTCGGACGGAATAGACCAATTTAAAAAACACGCTTGAGTGAGTTTTACAAAATTTATTCATGTCGGTTTGTTAATTTCAGTTTAGTTTTATGATATGAAACAGTAAATGTATTGTGAAACTGGTTTAAATACTTATAGTGTGTTAACCTACAATTTAGTTACATATTGAAACAATTGTTAGTCAAATGTATATAGAAACGAGTTTGTATGTAGGTATACTAGTTGGTAAGCCTTATGAATAATAAATAAATAAACTACATCATTGTTACAAAGTAAGTTATCTAATATCCTGGAGTTTACGTTTAGATTTAGATGCGATTTTTTTTAAAAAGGTCGGTCTTTACGAGAACGGTAGTAACTGAATACTGAAAAAATTGCTCAATTTTTTTTACAAAGGTATTTTGTACAAATATGCAAGTTTTTTTTCTGAAATTGCCACTCTGTTACTGGAGATTGAAGTTGAAGGAGAAGAAGAAAGGAGTTGGGGAATAGTTGCTCTGCACTGCTGATTCCGGTCCACTCCCTAATGTTCCGCTGCCATGATTTCTTACGCCTTTTAGAGCGCCGTGTTGTCTGTATTTTGCCCATCAATATTAGTTGAAGCAACTGATATCTGTTAATTTCTTTATCTCTTTATCGGTATAACTTCTTTATAGCCGTAGTAATCGTGTATTATATGTAGATTTATTCGTGTTTATACATTGTCTATTATATTATATGATCAGATGTATTTATTATATTGCATAGTATAATACTCGTATATATTTCCCAACTGTATATTTCTTTTATAGCCTGCCATGCCTATCTCTGCATCACCCAAAGGTTGACTGGTATAGAATGCCTTCGGCATTAAGTTCGCCTTAGCAAAATGTTTGCAGGAAGTTTTAATAAATAAATAATAAATAATCGACTTATTTAAGGATAAGTCCTTAAGGACGTATCTTCAGCTGATGAGCGCCAGTCAGGAAACTCCTTTGGAACCGCGCAGTGCGGGACCTTTGTGGTTCCAAGGTATGGGGATGAATTCCCGGTCAATTGTGAGAAATGCAGTGGTCTTTCTCGAACAAAAGAAGATGAAAGTGTAAGCAAAACATAGCGTTACGGCGGCAAGATATACGTTCTTGCGAAGTAACAAATATTGAGATGTATACAGTGTACTTACGTTCGATAATTGCCCTCATCACTCTTAACTGAGTAATTAACTACACAATAGATTTCCTCAAACCTTGCATAAAATCTATTCTAGTATTCTTGTATTACTAATGACATTTTAATTACGAGACAAATTATGAATTTATTTTAGATTTGATTACGATACTTGAGATAAACGCAATATCGCATGTTAATGTCTGTATTTTATGTGACCTTATTGCGATGCTTATAATATCTACTTAATAAAAGAACATTATCGCTGAAAACTTTTTATGTCCAGACCAGTCCACTAATGTAGTAAATATTGGAAAACTGCTCAGGATCAAACCGTATATTTTAGTGTTTATTTGCTCGGCCCATATACAACGTAGAGATAGTAAACGACTTGGCATATTAGTGGTATGGATGTCATACTATACTTAGACTGAGAGACTCTGAATAAGAACTTTTGCCATATGTGCACTATTACATACAAGTTTGGACTGGAGGAAGAAGTTCGTAAAAACGCTTGAAAAGCCTTTGAAAAAAAGGTATACGGACATCCGATTTTACTCTATCCTAAAATCAAGTGCAGAGCAGAGCGATGACTGTTTAATGAACCGTACTGTAATCCGGAATGGAATAATTCAGTTAGAAAATAACCATTGGAGTTGATGCCTTATTTAAATCTAAACAGATTTTAACAAAAGCTATCCCAAATACCGTGACGTCGTACTGCTTCATTGAATTTTTTGTACAGAGAAGCTATAATAATATCTTGCGATGACGGCTGTATGCTCCTAATCGGTAGTGGCGTCCTGATAACTTGCCTGCAATCAACGTGAGTTTGGGTCGACTGTTGGAATGCGGAGGTAACACGTTCCTGGACTGTCGGAATTGAATTATTGCAGAGCATAGAAGCTCTTGGATTAATAGAACCTAGTATTGTGTGGGCCAGAATGGAACTATAAGTATTCCTTCGGCCCGATCAGCTATTGTCTTGCTATTTCAAAGGGAGGTAAAGCGTAGCAGAGCATTCCAACGACTGCTCTGGGGTCTCTATTCCACGAGACGTAATTTTTACATTTATATGTAACTTTTTATTTCATCGTGATCACATCTGCTAATTTCTTTTGAACTTACCTTTATATGGGATGAGCAAGACTATCTCGCGAACTTCACACCACTGCCATTAAGCTTTGGATATTGCAGTGAGATGTGGGAATTGGAAACTCCATCTATATGATTGACTTAAGACATAACAGTTGACCACAAATTTCCCCATTTTATTTATTTATTTTATATGGCTTACGAACTAATATACATACAAACACGTTTCTATATAGACATTTGACTAACAATTGGTTCAATATGTAACTAAATTGTAGGTTAGCACACGTTTTTTAATAAGTTTAAAAATATTTACTGTTTCGTAACACAGACTAAAACGGAAATTAACAAACCGACTTGAATACCGTAAAATAAAGCCGTGGTGGTCGAGTGGTTCGAGCAGTTGCCTGCGACACAAAGATCGCAAGTTCGAATCCCGACTATACCAATGAGTTTTTCTGAACTTAAGCACAATTATTTGTTAAGCACACCACGAGCTTTACGGTGAAGGAAAACATCGTGAGGAAACCTGCATACGTCTGAGAAGTAATTCAAAGGCGTATGTATAGTCGTGCTTGAGTAACGGCGATGGACTCGCCATCTGTCACGTTGGCACCAAATATACCTCTGGCGGAAAGTGGGTGTGTGGGGGACCCTTGTGAGAAGGCGTGAGGACATATTATTATATTATTATTATTATATAATTATTAATCGACTATTACACCCAAGCCTACAACAGTAACTTCCATCAAACTCACATTATTAATGTAGATAATATTTTGATTAGAATTAGTTTTTCTTCCGGCTAAACTTTATGCGGTAACATTTTTTTATATTTAGTTCCGTTACATAAATCTCACACCATTCGTTTAGTTTATTCAAGTCATTTTGCAAAAGATATTTACCCATCGTAGTTTTAAATATTTATAAAATTTGAAATATAAATCATCAGCATAAAGTTAAAAATATGTGTCAAAAGAACCTTAATAAAATAAATAAATAAAAGCAAATAGATGAAGTCTCAGACCAACGCCCACCATACTTGATAATCTCAGTTGTGATCCCATCTATTCCCGCTGCTTCTCCACATTTCAGGCTTCTTATTGCTTTTACAATCTCTCCTATAGGTACATATTTTGTCCTCTATAGGATCCTCGACAGATTCCGTTGGAGGTAAATCTATGAGTAGAGCAGCGTCTTCATCATCATACACATCTTTGTAAATTTCACTCCATCGCCTGAGGACGTCCGTTATGTTAGTCTTTCTGGTCTTCTTAACTTCGCTCCAATCGCAATAATCATTTGATGCCCCTTCTTCTTTTCTTTCTGAAATTTGTATTGAAAAAGAACAATTTGGGATTTCGCGTGCATCTACATTTGCATACTTACAATTAAAAGTTACAATTTTAGATGACCACAACATATGCGCAAAAAAAAATGTATCTAGAGCAAGGTAACGTCCACTGTACCTACATATAGATATCTATACTATATATATATATATAATATTATAAAGAGGAAAGATATGTATTTTTGTGAGTGTGTATGTTTGTAATTAATAAACTCAAAAACAGCTGCGCCGATTTCAAAAATTATTTCACCATTGGAAGCCTACATTCACCTTGAGTGACGTAGGCTATATTATTCATTGCTAGAAAAGATTATTAAATTATACGCGGGAGAAACCGCGGCTCACAGCTAGCTATTTATATTTGTATTAGTGCGGCGATAGTCATGTGAAACTATCCACAAATGTTAGGTATCCATAAGGATACAGTATATTTGATGGAAATTAAAGTATGCTCACAAGATATACACAACACGAATGGAAGGTGACTTCATGTCATTGGTTCGATACGAAGAAAGTAGTCCTGACGACTATTCACGATATCTGTACAAATAAATAAAATTGAGGTGTCTGTTTAATATGTAAATAACCGCACTAAATGAATATGAATGTATATACAAAAAAGCCGTGGTGGCCGAGTGGTTCGAGTAGTTGCCTGCGACACAAAGATCGCAAGTTCGAATCCCGACTGTACCAATTAGTTTTTCTGAACTTAAGTACAGGGATTAGTCACACCACGAGCTTTACGGTGAAGGAAAACATCAAGAGGAAACCTGCATACGTCTGAGAAGAAATTCAAAGGCGTATGTATAGTCGTGCTTGAGTAACGGCGATGGACTCGCCATCTGTCACGTTGGCACCTAATATACCTCTGGCGGAAAGTGGGTGTGTGGGTATTACCTATACACCTCTGCCTACCCCTTCGGGGACCCTCGTGGGAAGGCAAAAAATAACATTTCTTTTTATTTTTGTCCGTCTGTCTGTTTGATCCGGGTAATATCTCAAACGGCTGGCCCGATTTTGGCGAGAATTTCACTGGCAGATAGCTGATGTAATAAGGAGTGACTAAGGCTAGTTTTATTTCAGAACTATTTCTAATTTTTTATAGGGCAGATAACAATATTACATTTAAGGTTTACAATACAAGTTAAAATAATAAAAAATATATAATGGTAAATGTAAAACCGACGACACCATTGTCCTCGAAATAAGGCATAGGAAGAAAAAATACAAGAGCGGAAATTTAAATAATTATTAATTTTGTTAAGTTTTTAAACATTAGACCAGATTGTATGATGATTGTATTAATGGTATAAAAAAGGAATTTAAATAATCAAACTGTTTTTGTATGAATAAATAACTAAAACATAACTATTCCGCGCAGACGAACTACAACATCCTTACTAATATTATAAATGTGAATGTAAGTTTGTTTGTTACGCTTTCACGTAAAAACTACTTAACCGATTATCATGAAAGTTTGTACACATATTCCTGGAGGTATAAGAAGTAACATATGATACTTTTTATTGAAAAAACATTTTTACGACTGAAAAAAAGCTTTACTGATATTTTTTTATGGTGATGGCTTATACCCAGGATTAAGACCTAGGCTACATTTGAATTCCGAAAGATTCAAAGCTCTAATATTATAAAGGCAAAAATATGTATGTTGCTCTTTCCACGCGGGCGAAGCCGCGGGCATAAGCTAGTAATACATATCTATTATTATTTGGTGTTCGTTATAGCGTAGCGTAATACGATAAAGCTAATACGAAAAACTGGAAATAAATAATAGTTATAGTAGTAACTATAAATAATATATAATAATATATCCTCACGCCTTCCCATGAGGGTCCCCGAAGGGGTGGGCAGAGTTGTATAGGTAATACCCACACACCCACTTTCCGCCAGAGATATATTAGGTGCCAATGTGACAGATGGCAAGTCCATCGTCGTTACTCAAGCACGACTATACATACGCCTTTGAATTGCTTCTCAGTCGTATGCAGGTTTCCTCTCGATGTTTTCCTTTACCGTAAAGCTCGTGGTGTGAGTAATCACTGTACTTTAGTTCAGAAAAACTCATTGGTACAGTCGGGATTCGAACTTACCATCTTTGGATCGCAGGCAACTACTCCAACCACTCGCCCACCATGTTTTTTTTTTAGTTTAACTAAAAATACAAAAACGAAAGAAAATAGCGAAATACAAAATTAGGTTATCGTAAACTCTGCGAACGAAGGACGAAGTCGCGCGCACAGCTACTTTATTATGCCCAATGTAGGTATCGTAGCTGGTTCTTTTTATACAACAAGAATGGCAAACCAGCATACGGCCCACTTGATGGGAAACGGTTACCGTATCTTATTTACGCTCACGATACCGAAGTATCACTTGCGCGTTGCTACTCTGTGTTCGGAGAGTTATGGTGTGTTGGCAGCATAATGGGCTTAATCCCTCTGCTTCCAACACAATGTAACAATCCTCCCCGCTCCCCAAGGAGCTCATTACTGGAAACCTTATTCACCGCGTAGGAACACAACACAAAAAAAAATGTTATTTGGCTACGGACTTCTATAAGGTGAAAGTCCTGCCCCAGTCGGGCAGCTCCGAATTCGAACGGGAAACCCGTTATGCCCTACCTCTCTTAAATTAATGGTATTATAAGCACTACAAAAGTGTGCCAAAGTCCCTCTGTCGCGACGTGGACGTCAATTCACTCAGGAGGAGTCGATCATGCCGACGTTTGCTAAGCTACTAAAGCCCTCCATAAAAGCAATAATTAGATTCGCGTAATGCAATTTAGTAAGGCTATGATGGCGAAGGTTGATCTATCTATTCCGAAAGAATATGTTCGTTATAAATTTTTCCTAATTTAGTTTGGTTTGGTTTCCAAGCTGGTTTGTCAACAGAAAGTGCCATTATGACACTAAACATAGAGCGGTCGAGCCGGAGTGGATCGAGTGCTCGCCTTCGAAAGATTGCAAGTTCGAATCCCGACTGTAACAATGAGTTTTCTGAACGTATTTTCCGTCATTATTCGAACAACGAGATTTGAGAGACGACCCTTATTAATAAATAAATAAATTTCAATGTAAACCCATAGATCAATTACTCAAAACCTTATGTGTAATATGCTTAAACAACTAATTTAAACAAAAGTTCTCAGTAGTAAACCCCCCCCTGCCATATAATATGTATCTTGCAATAAAAATATAAAGAAAGAACCAATTACTCCGAATTTTTCATAATTCGCGCCTTGCTTGGAAACGTACCTAGTTGATTTTTGTTTTTTACAATTGATTACTGATACGGATTCTAGTATTTCAATCAAACATGTAACAAACCTTATCTAAATAATAATTGTAATATACCATGTTTATTAACGTACCCTTACTTGTATTTCAAAGTCTGTATGTTATCCTTGTTTCACCAGAGATAATATCCGAAGTACGTTAAAGGTCATTATAATATTACTGTCACTACTGTCAGGGGATGTTAATTATTTCTCCCACCTTAACGGTTGGCACATTCAAGAACGAGACGCCGGAGTGAACGCTAAGGTTGGTGAATTTATGTTGCTATTGTGTGAATTATTTGTGATTTCGTAGTGAATAAATATAATACATATTGCTTAAATTCAATTACTCCCTTCTATGCTAAAAAGCCGTGGTGGTGACCGAGTGGTTCGAGTACTTGCCTGCGAAACAAAGGTCGCAAGTTCGAATCCCGACTGTAGGAATGAGTATTTCTGAACTTATGTACAGTGATTATCACACAACGAGCTTTACTGTGAAGGAAACATCGAGAGGAAACCTGCATACGTCTGAGAAGCAATTCAAAGGCTTATGTATAGTGCTTGAGTAACGGCAATGGACTCGCCATCTGTCTTAGCACCTAAAATATATCTGTGGCTGAAAGTGGGTTTATGGGGTGGGTACTAACCTTACACACACATTGTTTTAATTGTTTGTTAATATTGTTTTAAAAATTTGTTTACATTTACATATACATTTTTATATTTAAATAATTTGTGCTATATACTCTAATACCCCTCGTAATTTTAGAGGGTTATCCTAATTGGTAATAGAGAATAGTAATTATCCACTTCAATCACTCTGTCAGACATTAATTCTCTAAAAAGGCATTTATTTCAATATACCGTGAAATCTGGATACGAGAGAATCTTCTATTAGTGATAGGGTTGGCATCCGTCCGGGTTTCCCTGGATTTTTCTTAGTTAGGCGGGCATGCGTGGAGCGTCTATTCGGGGTTTCATTTGTTGCCCAGGCTTAAAAAAATTAAGCCTTGGGCCGCGACGCACGCACTGTGCCCGCACGCCGCAATCAACAGACAAGCCGACTAATTAAATAAGAGTTGGCAAATCGCAGTTGCCACGATCTGCAACTTCCTGGTTCTGGGCTCTAACATCCGGGGTTTTCACGCGTATCGTCCTGATTGCCAAATTTTAGAGATACCCTAGTTATTGATAATTACAATGACCTCTTCGTAGGTCAATAGCCCGTTTATGTCGTGCAATTTGTGGACCTACCTGTTTGGGAAACCGGTTAAATAAAAAGCTTCTTTAAGCGATAAAATGTAAGGTAAGTCCCTTGAGTTCGCAGTTGCTAAGTCAAAATCAAAAATCAAAAGTCTCACAGTACATTAGAATACAACCTACTATGTAGTGAAAAAAAACTTCACTTCTGGATCAGCAAGCTACACCTGTTTATAGAATTAAAAGTTGTCTAAAGTATTAAATTACGTCCTTGTGTGTCATTCAACTTCTCCTTAACGCTGGACTGATTTTTATGATTTTTTTGTGTGTGTTGAGTTGATGTAAGAATGGTTTAGACTCACAATTAGACCCAATACGTGGGGTACTGCAATCGTGTTTCATGAAATTATTTTTTTTCACTCAAGCGAAGCTGGGCGGGACAGCTACTTGTAAATAAATAAATATATACTTACTCAATCCAGTCAACAGATATCGCCATCTGTTAGAATCGCTTGGAGCTAACAGATGATGTGACTGACAAATAATAGCCAAATAATTTGCAATAAAATAATATTGCGACTATAAATTGAGATGTAGGTAAGCTGTCCGTGAGCAGTTTGATCCAACTTGAATATCTTTCAAGTTGAATCAAGCTGCTCACGGTGTGCAAATTTGATTCGGTTATGTTTAGGAGTCCAACGCGGACAAACAACGTGACGCGTAATTTATTTATATTTGTAAGTTTTTATATGTCACTCGTGTCTGCATAATTCGAACGATTCTGTTTGACTATAGCCTCTTGTATTTTCCTGTCGCTTATGTCATTCACCACTCTTATTAGCCTTAGCAGCAGGTTTCGGGCAGTCAGGTCTCCGATTGTCACCTGTTGGTTGCTTTTCTTTAGCGCCTTTTGTACCGTTTCGCTGCTGTGTTTGTCATCGCAGCAGAAGATGACTTAGCCGCCCTTAGTTATTCTTACGTTACTTATGCCAACGCCGAGAATGACAGCGTCTACGCTGGATTCGACTGTTTGCATAACGTCCTCGGCCTTGTGACTGCGGTCGGTTGACTCTAACATGATCAGGTAAAACGTCACTGCATCTCGGTTGGCGTAATTTGAGGTGGCGGTAATTAACATTTTAATTAGCTTTTTATGTAAATTTAAAACGTCTAAAAAAAGATATTTATTACGTCTAGATCTACTTGCACTTAGTCTTACAATGTACAATCAACAAACAAGCTATGAAGTGATGTTTATAACAGATAACTCGCCTGTATGGCATTCAATGGAAGAGAACACAATAACGTGAGGACACAATTATTTATTCTTATAATAATATAATAATATATCCTTACGCCTTCCCACAAGGGTCCCCGAAGAGGTAGGCAGAGGTGTATAGGTAATACCCACACACCCACTTTCCGCCAGAGGTATATTAGGTGCCAACGTGACAGATGGCGAGTCCATCGCCGTTACTCAAGCACGACTATACATACGCCTTTGAATTTCTTCTCAGACGTATGCAGGTTTCCTCTCGATGTTTTCCTTCACCGTAAAGCTCATGGTGTGACTAATCACTGTACTTAAGTTCAGAAAAACTCATTGGTACAGTCGGGATTCGAACTTGCGATTTTGCGTCGCAGGCAATTGCTCGAACCACTCGGCCACCACGGCTCTTATTTTATTTATTTATTCTTCTTGTTTAATATTTAACATAAAACTTTAAAATTATGTTCAGATTTATATGCAGAATCATCCCAAATGTCTGCATTGAGCCAAATTATTGACCATGATCACATGCAAAGGATCCTGACGGAATTTTCCAGGTTGGGCGGTAAGCTTATATGTTTTTTCTTGGACTTTAAAAAAATACCATTTATATTCTGGGTACAAGAGAAAGCGAAATGTTGCATGTAATTACATATTTCTTCAGCTACAGTGAATACGATATAATTGAGCACCATTTTCTCTTCTACATAAGTACGTAAGTACCTATGTAGGTACTTTATTTACGTAAATATGTAGAAAGTAGGTACCTACTTTATGAGCATCCTTTGGTCAATTAGTATTACTAAGTCACCTTCTTATTCATCAACTGATTTATTATCTCAATGTATGTACTTATAATTAACAACTGGTACAATAATTAAACAGCTATTATAAATACTATTCATATATAAATTACAGAGAAATGCTATTTGGATAATGCTGGTGCAACATTATATCCACAATGCCTACTGCATACAATAAACGATGATCTGCTTAATAATTTATATATGAACACACACACCGATAAATACACAAAGGATTGTGTAGAACAGGTCAGATGTATGGTCCTGAAGCATTTCCACACGGACCCCTCAACATACACAGTGGTGTTCACTTCCGGGACAACTCAAGCGTTGAAATTAGTTGTTGAGTCATTCCAGTTTGACTGTGATGAAAATGAATCAAATTGTGGTGCTTTTATGTATTTGCAAGATAATCACACGTCAGTGCTTGGCTTAAGAGAGCTAGCTGTGGACAAAAATGCTGATGTCGTTCACATATCGCATGATGACTTCTTGTCCACTGTGAACTGTGAATACAAACAGACCGGAACTGAGAAAAGCAAGATGGATGGTAATACATTGCTTGTCTATCCTGCTCAAAGTAATTTTAATGGATACAAGTACCCAATACATTGTATACAAGATGTGAAAAATGGCTGTTTTAACAACTATGTGAAGAAGCACTTGTGTAAAATTAATTGCAATTGGTATGTTATGCTAGATGCTGCCGCTTATGTTTCCTCAAACAAATTGGATTTATCTAGAACACAACCAGATTTTGTGTGTCTCTCTTTCTATAAAATATTTGGGTATCCAACAGGACTAGGTGCCCTTCTAATTAAAAATTCTAGCGCAAATGTTCTGAATCGAAGGAGATACTTTGGAGGAGGCACTGTAGATCTTGTATTGAGTGGTGAAGATTTTCATGTCAAGAGGAGTATTCTTTGTGAAAGGTAAAAATATACTAAATGTCTAAATTTATATTCATTTGTGCTGAGATAAACATACAAACGAAGCTACATATTAATCAAATATTTAAGTGTAATATTTGTATATCTCATAGTTTTAAGTATGTAGTGGTAAAAGAGCAATAGGTACATTATATTTACGCTTAGGAAATGGACATAACACACTTATGTTTTTTGTATGTTGGTGGATTCATAATATGCATGTAAGGGCACATGCATATTATGCTTTGCCCATTTACAGTCTGACTATATTTTAAAGGTCCATTCTAAATATTCCATCAGAGATATATTTTAGGGCCAACAGATGGAGAGTCCATCGCCGTTACTCAAGCACGTTTATACATATGCCTTTGAATGTCTTCTCGTATGCAGGTTTCCTCTCGATGTTTTCCTTCACTGTAAAGCTCGTGGTGTGACAAATAACTGTACTTAAGATCAGAAAAACTCATCGGTACAGTCGGGATTCGAACTTGCGATCTTTGTACTTGAACCACTCGGCCACCACGGCTTCAATAACATATTATATTAACAATTTCACATGACCCATTTCAGATTTGAGGATGGCACATTATCATTTTTATCAATCTTAGCTCTGAAGCATTGTTTTGATACAATGTCCAAGTTGATGCCTAAAGTTGTAAATGATGATGTCATGGAGACTATCTCCTACCATACATACTACTTGGCAAGGGATTTGTACAGCCAGCTTACAAAACTACATCACAGGAATGGGAATAAGGCTGCTGTACTCTATATGGACTCAGATTTTGGTGACATCACTAAGCAAGGGGGCACTGTCACATTCAACCTATTAAGGGAAGACGGCACCTATATTGGCTATGCTGAGGTGAATATATTTAATTGTGACTTACATACATACATACATACATATCATCACGCCAAGTCCCTAGCAGGGTAGGCAGAGTGTATAGAGCGCCAGTTCTCTCTAGACTTACATACCCCTTTCGCTTCGTCCACAGTCGGTTTCGAGTACTCTTAACGTTCCCGTCCTTGAGAGTCCGATCGATTTGATCCAGGTAGTTGGAACGTCGCCTTCCTCAGCCTCTTCTTGCACACACTTTTGCTTTGTATATCTGTCTCGTCAATCTTTCTTCACTCATGCTTTCTATGTGTCCAAACCAACGTAACATGCCTTTCTTGATCTTTACAATCACGCCCTCATTCACGCCAGTTGATTTGCGAATCTCTTCATTGCGGATTCGATCTAAAATCGTTACTCCGCACATTTTCCGAAGAGCTCGCATCTCAACTGCATTCAAGCTATTTTCATACTTCCTCTGACATACCCAGGATTCGCTGCCATACAATAAGGTAGGTACCAATATCGCGTTGCGTCAACGCCGACATGGCACCGTTCACCTTATTTCCGGCAGTTATCCTTCTTTCAATATCTCTTTCATACTTTCCATCTCGTGTGAACATGCTTCCAAGATATACAAATTCATTCACTTGCTCTAGAATTTGCCCATTTACCGATATAGCACACTCGGTCACTTGTTTATCTCTTTCGAATACCAGAACCTTAGTCTTGCCAGCGTTTAGGCGCAGCCCCTTCTTTTCACATTCTTTTTATTCTTCATAATAACAATAACTTAAAGATACCATTATTAAACACATGCAATAACAATAATTATATAGCTACCTATATTGGTAGCTAACGTGTTTATACCTAAAGTTAGGTATTCCTCTAATTTTCGTAATACATAATATAATATCGGATACAGGCATATATAACTGATTTAATAGCAAATATATCTAGCATTGCATAGTTGTAATATTGTTTCTTGTTATATCATTAAGGCGGCTCAAAACATCCGTCCCCCCTGATTGTAAACGGTCACCAATTGTCAATTCCAGTTTCAACATATGGCAGATCTGTTCAATATAAGTGTGAGAACAGGTTGTTTCTGTAACTCGGGATCTTGTCAGCGCCACCTTCGCCTGACTAGTAAAGAGATGAAGGACATGTACATAGCCGGTCGCAGGTGCGGCGATGAAATGGACCTCGACAACGGCAGACCAATTGGCGCAGTCCGCGTATCTTTCGGATACTTTAACACTTTCAATGATGTCGACAAACTAATCACCATGATATGCAAATGCTTCGTCAAAACCAAACACACGAAACTAAAAGGCATTTTCAATACATTTAAAACAATGAAAACACCTAGCCCTATTAAAAATAGATTAACCACCAATGGTAGTCAGAATATTTTAAAAGAAAGAATGTATTTCACAAAAAACTACTATTCGGTCAAACAGACAGAATCTAAAGGTTTATTAAAAGAGATAGCAATATTTCCAATAAAGTCATGCGGAGCTTACAAGATTCGTACTGCGTGGAAGATCGGCTCGAAGGGGTTTGAGTACGACCGAGAGTGGATGATCATAAAGGACAATGGAGTATGCTTAACGCAGAAAAACAACACACGCATGTGTATGATACAACCAAAAATTGATCTGAAGCATAGGATAATGATCCTCAATTTCAAAGGTATGTTAATAAATTCTGTGCCAAACTTCATTCAACTCCGTGTAGCGATTCTGGTGCGAACAAACAGCCTCACAAACATTTGCATTTATAATTTTAGTAGGTATACTATTCAGGTATCATACAAGCCTCAACTCCACCTGATTATAAGCGACTAGTGTTTGCCTCTAGTAGGCGATTGTGATGATAAAGTTATAAATCGAAGATTTTTGCACAATTTGAATATGCCATTGCGTTAAATATCATCAGTAGTTATTATCAAATCAAGTAATTGATGACCATCATCATTGACAAGAAAGCATTCACATTCAAAACCGACCTATTTCTAAACTTTTGCATGTCCTTATCATTATATCATACTACATATTTACATAAAAGTGAGCTTTAGTCCACTCTGCCGCGTACTACTACAGCTTATGACGAGCCTAAACGCGTTCAACTCAAACAATCCTAAAAAGATTTTGATATGGGCAAATAGATGTTTATACATACAATATTATGTGATTAGTCACGTGCATACGTCTGAGAAGAAATTCAAAGGCGTATGTATAGTCGTCCTTGAGTAACGGCGATGGACTCGCCATCTGTCACGTTGGCACCTA